>PVLC010020272.1:0-29458 GCA_004027655.1 Graphiurus murinus | reverse complement strand
AAAGAAAAAAAGGAAGCCAGGCGTGGTGGCGCACGCTTGTAATCCCAGCATTTGGGAGGCTGAGACTGGAGGATCTGGGTTCGCAGCCAGACTCAGCTACCTAGTGAGGCACTCCGCAACTTAGGGAGACCCTGTTTCAAAATAAAGAATAAAAAATAGGGCTGGGGGTGTAGCTCGGAGGTAGAATGCCCCTGAGTTCAATCCCTAGTACCACAAAAAAAAAAAAAAAAAAAAAAAGGAAAAGAAAAGAAAAGATAAGAAAGGAAGTTAAGAACTGTTTAATTTTAATCCCAAAAAAACCAGGTTGAGTTGGTCATTCCGCCATAAAACATATCCCTGGATCTATTGTGATGGCTCTGTGGATGCCCTATCCTTTGTACCCTCCCTCCCTCCCTTCCTTCTTTCTTTCTTGTACTGGGAATTGAACCCAGGGGCATTTTACTTCTGAGCTATACCTTTGGCCATTTTTTTGTTTGTTTGTTTGTTTTGAAATAGGATCTTACTAAGTTTCTGAAGCTGGGCTTGAACCTGTGATCCTCCTGTCTCAGCCTCCCAAGTGTGATTACAAGTGTGTACCATCATGCCTGGCCTATGTATCTTTTCTTTACTTTCTACCTCTGAGCTATACCCCAAGCCCTATTTTAATTTTTTTTATTTTGAAACAGGGCCTCACTAAGTTGCTGAGGCTAGCTGTGAACTTTCTTTTTTTTTTTTTTTTGGTTTTTTTTTTTGGCGGTACTGGGGATTGAACTCAGGGGCATTCTACCTCTGAGCTATACCCCCAGCCCTATTTTTTATTCTTTATTTTGAAACAGGGTCTCACTAAGTTGCAGAGTGCCTCACTAGGTAGCTGAGGCTGGCCGCGAACCCGGATCCTCCGGTCTCAGCCTCCCGAATGCTGGGATTACAAGCGTGCGCCACCACGCCCAGCTTAGCTGTGAACTTTCTATCCTCTGGTCTCAGCCTCCTCCCAAGTACCGGGATTACAAGCTTGTGCCACCACACCCAGCACTGTATCATTTATTTTTATTTTTATTTTTTTTGTGGTATTGGGGATTGAACCCAGAGGCATTCTACCTTCGAGTTATACTCTTAGCCCAATTTTTTAATTTCTTATATGGAAACAGGGTCTCACTAGGTTGATGAGAGTCTCACTACTTGCTGAGACTATCCTCGAACCTGTGATCCTCCTATCTCAGCCTCCCAAGTACTGGGATTACAAGCATGCGCCACCACATCCAGCCTGTATCATTTTTTATGAGGCTCTCAGAAGAAATTCTTGTCTGGTGTTCATACCAAGAATAGTTGTATATCCTCTGAGGATCAAATGGTTTGTTTTTATTTTGCGAACATTGTGAACTGTATAAGTGAACAGATTCCCCTTTTTGCCTTGGCTGCTAGAGGTCTTGGAGCTAAATATGTAGGACACAAATTTAGCTGTGTAGGTCACCATGGCTTGTACTTTTTGTATCATTCCAGACACCACTTTGTCCCTTCCTTGTTTTTTCCAACCTTTTCTTAACTCATCTTATAATAATCTTGTTTTATTTTAGATGTCTTTCTGGATCAAGGTGGGATAAAATTAAACAGCTCTTTTATGTGTGTGGGGGGGAAGATACTGGGGATTGAACCTAGGGATGTTCTAGCTCTGAGTTACAATCCTAGCCTTTTTTTAATATCTTATTTATGTGTTTATTTTGGTACTGGGGATTAAACTCAGGGACATTATATCTACAAGCTATACCTCCCCCCAGCCCTTTTTATTTTTTCATTTTGAAACAGGGTCTCACTAAGTTATTGAGCGTCTCATTAAATTACAGAGGCTGGCCTCGAACCTGTGATCCTCCTGTGTCAGCCTCCTAAGTACTGGGGTTACAGGCATGTGTGACCACACCCAATTTATTTTTTATTTGGAAACAGGGTCTTGCTAAATTACCATGTGCTGGCCTTGAAGCTGTAATCCTCCTGTCTTAGTCTCCCAAGTACTGGAATTACAGGTGTGTATCACTAAGTTTGGCAAATTAAACAGTTCTTAACTTAGAATCTCTGGACTTTGCCAAGAGTCATTGAATATATAAAATGATATTCAAAATTTGCATGTATACATTTTTCCCTGAGAAGGAACTGTAATTGTTAATAATTTTAGTAGTTTCTTAAAGGAGCCTGTATCCTTCAAAATATTAAGAGCCATTGATAAGGGACCAAGAAACAAAAATGCTTGTAGTAGAATAAAGGTAGAAGGTGAAGCCGGGCATGGTGGCGCACGCTTGTAATCCCAGCATTCAGGAGGCTGAGACACGGAGGATCTGGGTTCGAGGCCAGCCTCAGCTACCTAGTGAGGCACTCTGCAACTTGGTGAGACTCGGTTTCAAAATAAAGAATAAAAACTAGGAGCCGGGCGTGGTGGCGCACGGTTGTAATCCCAGCATTCGGGAGGCTGAGACCGGAGGATCCGGGTTCGCGGCCAGCCTCAGCTACCCAGTGAGGCACTCCGCAACTTAGTGAGACTCGGTTTCAAAATAAAGAATAAAAAATAGGGCTGGGGGTATAGCTCGGAGGTAGAATGCCTCTGAGTTCAATCCCCAGTACCACAAAAAACAAACAAACAAACAAACAAACTAGGGCTGGGGGTGTAGCTCGGAGGTAGAATGCCCCTGAGTTCAATCAAGAAGGTGAAAGGTTTCAATTGTAGTGATGGCATTTTTTTTTTTTTTTTTTGCGGTACTGGGGATTGAACTCAGGGGCATTCTATCTCTGAGCTACACCCCCAGCCCTATTTTTTATTCTTTATTTTTTTGAAACAGGGTCTCTCTAAGTTGCAGAGTGCCTCACTAGGTAGCTGAGGCTGGCTGTGAACTTGGATCCTCCGGTCTCAGCCTCCCAAATGCTGGGATTACAAGTGTGTGCCACCACGCCCGGCTTATTTTTTATTCTTTATTTTGAAACAGGGTCTCACTAAGTTGTGGGGGGCCTCACTAGGCAGCTGAGGCTGGCTGCGAACCGGGATCCTCCGGTCTCAGCCTCCCAAATGCTGGGATTACAAGCGTACGCCATCACGCCTGGCTTGTGATGGCATTTTAAAATGTTAGCATGATGGCATGGAGGAATGTTAGTGGGGTGGAATGTCCCCCATAATGGAATGGCGAAAGTAACAGAATGTGGTGTATTAGAATATTAGTATTTTTTGGAATGTTGGTGTAACTAGGTTCCTAGAACACCGTCTTCTAGATGTCTGGGCATTCTCCTTGCTTAGTTATATCTTAGGGTTGGGCTTTTACCTGATTCAACTCTGAATCTCCAGCATCTCCTAGTTGGACCCCCAAAGAACCAACTGGCAGCTGTAACCTCTTAGTAGTGGGCGCTGGCTGGTAATGGCTTCTGTCCATTTCATACTGAGAGAGCTATTCCTTTCTGATAGTGCCCACTCTCTTTTGAAATCTGTCTCAGACACCTGGCAGACTCAAGACTCTGGTAGACTACCTTGTCTACTCCTGTGACCTCAGGGCCTGGTCCATGGCCTGCCCAGAGGGCATGCTGACCCTGTGGCCATGCTTGGGTAGCCTAGCTAAGTGCTGGCCAGAGGGCTGCCTACAGATGGGGCATTCAGGGTTGGAGCTTTTGGCATTGTTAGGCTGAAGGCGACTCAGAATCCTTGAGACTGGTCAGGTAGGGGGAAGCCAATCAGAGTTAGCTAGGGGAGAATTGAGGCTTCATTGCCAGAGGAACCTGATCTGCAGTCCTGCAGCTGGAGCCAGGCAGGACAGAGCCTGATGTCCCTCAGCCTAGAGTTCAGAGTGGGAACAGACAGAGAGGAGCTGGGGAGCAGGCTGGCTTCCTGGGAGTTCTCTCCTCCTTTTCCCCATTCACTCTTTTTTTTTTTTTTTTTTTTTTTGCGGTACTGGGGATTGAACTCAGGGGCATCTACCTCCGAGCTATCCCCCCAGCCCTATTTTTATTCTTTATTTTGAAACCGAGTCTCACTGAGTTGTGGAGTGCCTCACTAGGTAGCTGAGGCTGGCCTCGAACCCGGATCCTCTGGTCTCAGCCTCCCGAATGCTGGGATTACAAGTGTGCGCCACCACGCCCGGCTCCCCATTCACTCTTTCAGGTTGCCACATGGAAGACCTGTCCACACCCTGGGGTTGACTACAATGGAGAAGACAGACACAGACAATAACAACCCCATGTGGTTAGGGCTGTGACACAGGGAAGCCGTGGGGACTGTGGGAAACTAGAGGAAGTTACAAACTGGAGTGGAGGCCAAAGAAGGTTCCTAGAGGAGTGGTGTCTGAGCTGACTCTGGAAGAAGTCGAGGACAGGAACCTGTAACGCTGCCTCCAGGACCAGGGTACATGGAAATTTCCAGTGCCTAGATGTGGGCTGCAGGTCCAGGTGCTAATAAGCACAGAGTGTCCAGTTCTTTGGGCCACACATGTCCAGGTCTAATTACCTTCAGACTACTCTCCCCAGCTATTCCAATAACCCACAAATTTAAGTTGTTTTAATCAATTCCAACCGGGAGAGGATAATTGGCTCTTAATGTGTGCACACATTTCCTGATTTTGAGAGAACAGGATTTTCTGGAGGCACAAAGCCTGCTAGCCACCCTGCTGCCATGTCCTTTCTTATGGGCCCACACCTTGGCCAGGCTGTCACCCCATCTGCTGGGTGGGCCATTTACTCCTCTTCTGTCCATCTCAGTTATATGACTTTAAAATGAGCTCCAGGATGTGAGGGTGTCGTTCAGTAGTAGAACACTTGCCTAGCATGTGTGAGGCCTTGGGTCTCATTTCCAACACACACAAAAAAAAAAAAAAAAAAAAAATATATATATATATATATATATATATATATATAAATTAAAAAATATATGTAAAAATTAAAATAAAAAAAGAGCTCTGTAATAATTTGGTGGATGCTCATTGAACTGGGAAGGAACAAAATTGTATTCAAACCCTGGTTTGTTTGCTTTTGTGGTACTGGAGATTAAACCCAGAAGCAGTCTACTGCTGACTTATACCTCCAGCCCTCCCTCTCTTTTTATTTTTATTTTTAATATATTTTTTGGTAGTACTAGGGATGGGACCAGGGGCATTCTACCTCTGAGATACACCCCCAGTCCTATTTTTTATTCTTTATTTTGAAACAGGGTCTCACCAAGTTGTGGAGGGCCTCACTAAGTAGCTGAGGCTGGCCATGAACCCGGATTCTCCAGTCTCAGCCTTCCTAGTACTGGGATTACAAGCATGCACCACCACATGCAGCTCCCCTCTTTTTTGGAAACAGAGTCTAACTAGGTTGCTGAGAGTCTTGCTAAATTGCTGAGGCTGGTCTTGAACCTTGATGCTTCTGTCTCAGCCTCCCTGGTACTGGGATTAAAGGCGTGTACCACCATGCCAGGCAATGAATCTTTAAAAGCTTTCCCTGTGGCTCAGCAAACAAACAGCAAGAGCTACTACTGACAGGGAAAGGGAATTACCCCTTGCCTATTACCCACTTGTTTCTTCCATTCTAGGGAGGTGGGCTTTAATGTACCCATTTACTAGCTGAGTGATCAGTAACTAAACCTTCCAGAGCCTCAGTCTCTCCATCTGTAAACTGCAGTCACCTGACTCAGGATTGCTGAACACTCTAATGCATACCATTGCTTGGGGCTGCCCTGCATCCAGACACTTTGCCTTTTTGAGGGAATTCCAAGCTATGTGGAAGCTGAAGAAGGCAGCACCTCTGTGAGCTTGGAGTTTGACCAAGTTGATGTCCCATCTGGGCTTTGAGTCTGGCAGGAGTTAAGCAGAGGGATGAGGACAGTCAGAGTTACTTCAGGTGGCTGTAGTGGGGACAAGAGCCCAACAGTAGAGCAGCGACTGGCAAGCAGCTGTGTGGCCAGAGGTGGAGTCTGTCCTAAACGGGCAGCCCCCGTGGCAGGGTGTGTCCAGCTGCCCTTGAGGCTTGTTGAGCTCTCCAGTTGCCCCATCATTCCAGTGAGTCATCCAATAGCTTCCCAATAAAGCCCCTTTCTGCTTATCTTTGGCAGAGATGGTTCTTTTGTTTGCAACTGAGAATCCTGGTTGGTACTAAGTAGACCATGTAACATCTTGGATGCAATGCCCAGCATATAGTAAGTACTCAAAAAACTATACACAAGAGCTGGGCGTGGTGGCACATGCTTATAATCCAAGTACTTAGGAGGCTGAGACAGGAGGATCACAGGTTGGAGGCCAGCTGGCCTCAGCAACTTAGCGAGGCCCTCTGGACAACTCACGACTTAATGAGAGCCTATTTCAAAACAAAAAACAAAAAAGGGCTGGAGGTGTAGCTCAGAGGTAGAAGGCCCCTGGGTTTAATCCCCAGTACCACAAAAAATAAAAATAAAAATAAAAATAAAAATAAAACACACACACACACACACACAAAGAAGTTAAACGACCTGCCAGAGATGACAACCAGACAGTGGTGCTCATATCAGACCCATCAGAGACATCTCGGTGGTACTTTGTATTTGGACATAACTTTACAACACAACACACTGTTGTTGAGCATCGTGTGGTTGACACATTTGTTCATAAGTCTCAAAACAACCCCCTGACTCAAACAGGGTGACATACACATGTAATCCCAGCAACTTGGGGGACTGAGGCAGGAGAATCAAAAGTTTGAGGTCAGCCGGGCATGGTGTTGCATGCTTGTAATCCCAGTACTTGGGAGGCTGAGACAAAAGGATCCGGGTTCTCGGCCAGCCTCAGCTACTGAGTGAGGCCCTCTGCAACTTAGTGAGACCCTGTTTCAAAATAAAGGGAAAAAAAATCGGGCTGGGGGGTGTAGCTTGTAGTCTGGAGCCCAGGGGGAACTCACAAGAGCTTGCTGCTGCGCTTGCTGCCCCTGGGTTCCATCCCCAGTACCACACACAAAAAAAGTTTGAGGCCAGCCTTGGTAACTTAGTAAGATTCTGTCCCCAAATAGGGCTATAGCACAGTGGTAGAGCACCCTAAGTTCCATCCCCAGTACTAAAAACAACAAGGCCCTGAGTCCAGATGGCGGGGATATTCTGTTTATGCAACAGAGAGGAAGGGGTTAGCTCAAGGTAACCTGTAAACAGTGGTGCTCTGGAGCCCAGGTGTCAAGTCTGGAGCCCAGGGGGAACTCACAAGAGCTTGCTGCTGCGCTTGAAGCAGCTGCATCTGAGTACATGGATACCTGGAGCATTAGCAACCTGGCGTGAGTCAGCAGCTGCCTGTGAGGCCACCAGGGAGGGAACATCATGTACTAAAACTGTAGCTACCATGCTGGCCCCAGAGCAGGGGAACAGCAGGGGGCAGGTGCTTGGGAGGTAGGATAGGGGTGAGGAGGGGACAGGTAGAATTCGAAATTGAAGTCCCCTCTGCTGCCCTTACAGGACCCACACTAATCAAGGGAGGCTCTAGTTTCTGCATTGTTGGCAAAATGACTTAATTGGAATTAATGGAAAAAAAAAACTATGCAATGAATATGGATAATGCAGGCCATGAAGCCCCACAGGGGGCTGACTGGAGGAAGGGTGAGGAGCTGACAAGTGTGATGGGAATCAGGCTATGGCTCCATGGGCCAGAATAGGTGGTGGACAGCAGGGAAAAATACTAGTCCCTTGGGAGCCTGGGACCATCCTGCTGATCTGGAACCCTAACCTGCACTGGATTTCAGACTTGACCTTCCCACCTTGATAGTCAGAGAATGTCAGACTCCCAAGGTTCTAAGATTAGAATCGGGCTCAGGATTCAGAATCACAGACCTTTAGCAACACATGTTAACAATAGAAGATTTAAGTATCTAACAATCTGACAATTGGAGGGCTTTGGGGGAAATTTTAGGAAATCTTTCTCTAATGTTCATTTAATAACAATAAACAACATCTGTTGAACATATTGCAGTATCCCAAATCCTTTCATATCTGTACAACTATCACATAGGAGTGATACTTTCAGGTTAAGTAATGTGCAGAAGGCAAAATGGGTTGGCACCCAGCCTGGCAGGACAAATTCTATTTCCCACATGCCAACGTTTTGATATCCTTGTCTTCCAGAATTATAGCACCATTTCTCTCTACTTGGTATAATGTGTCCAAATTCTCAGTTTGTTGTGTAAATTCTGCCTGGCCATGTATGGCTTTTCTTAATGCGTTCTGGCGTATCATAATGCTCAAGTTATGATTATCATTGTTGCATCAGCACAATCAGGACTGGCACTTTCTGCGATGGCTTTTTGGCAGGCTTTATCATCCAGCACTATTTTCAGTTCACAAAGGACTTAAACAACATATCCAGGAATAGATTTCAAGTAACTAATGTAAAGTCTGAACTCAAGTCATTTGTAGGTTTAGTCAGAACATGTCCTAATTTTCTTAGAATAAAAAGTTAAATTACCAAAGATAGGGAAGGAAGTAAAAAAGGAAAAAAAAAAAGGATAGGAGGCATAACCAACTGGAAACCGAGGGGTGGTTGTGGGGTGGGCGAAGGTGCTCACCTCGGAGGGAATCAGGGCTGGAGATTCTGCCAATAAGAAGCTGTGGCTATGCCTGGGACAAATCTCTCACGTCTCTGGGTCTCAATTTTCCCTGATTTCGAATGGGGTTAATAATTACTCTACCCTGTGAAAGTTTGGGGGCACATCGCCCTAGAGGAGACGACAGCCACGGCAGGAGCTGAGAGAGAAGGCAAAGGGGGAGGGGTGCGGGGCCGCAGGGAGCCGTGAGGGGCTTGTGGTCTCCATGGTAACGCGCGGCAGCCAAGAGGGAAGGCGGGGTTTGCGAACCCGGAGCTGGAGGTTTAGTAGATGGTTTCACAAAGAAAGCTCTCTCCTCTTTCAGAGAAGGCCATCCTTGGAGACTTGGCTTTCAGCGCTGGATCAACCCTCTAAACTGGACCGGGCAGTGATACTGCCCCAAGCTTGAACGAAGACATCAGAGCACTCTTTACACTATATTGTAGCTGTCTATTTAGCTTATCAGGCTTCCCCAATAGCCTGCGAGTTCCCTGAGGCCAGGAATTATGACTGATTCATTTCTTTGTTCCTAGAGCTCAGGGCAAGGCTTGGCAAACAAAAGATTTAAACATATGTTGGTCCAAGACTATGACTGGAGGTGTGCTGGGGATTGTCTCCCTGTCCAAGGTGGGGAGGGGGCGCTGGGGACTGAACCCAGGGGTTCTACCTCTGAGCTACACCCCCTGCCCTATTTTATTTTTTATTTTGAAATAGGGTCAAGCCAGGTGTGGGGGCGCACACTTGTGATCCCAGAACTTGGGAGGCTGAGATCGGAGAATCTGAGTTCCCGGCCAGTCTCAGCTACTTAGTGAGGCCCTCTGCAACTTAGTGAGACCCTGTTTCAAAATAAAGAGTAAAAAATAGGACTAGGGGTGTAGCTTGGAGGTAGAATGCTCCTGGGTTCAATCCCCAGTACAGGGGAAAAAAAAAAAAAAAAAGAAATAGGGTCTCACTAAGTTGCTAAGGGCCTTGCTGAGGCTGGCCTTAAACCTGCATTCTTCCTCAGTTTCCCAAATATTGAGATTACAGGTGTGTGTCATCCACTTGGGATGACCTTAATCTTGTGAGGTATGGGAAGGTGTGCAAGGAGCCATTCACAGCTCTGGGAGTGCTTCATTTTCTTTTTTTTTTTTTTTTTTTTGCGGTACTGGGGATTGAACTCAGGGGCATTCTACCTCCGAGCTACACCCCCAAACCTATTTTTTATTCTTTATTTTGAAACAGAGTCTCACTGAGTTGCAGAGTGCCTCACTAGGTAGCTGAGGCTGGCCGCGAACCCGGATCCTCCGGTCTCAGCCTCCCGAATGCTGGGATTATAAGCGTGCGCCACCACGCCCGGCTGGAGTGCTTCATTTTCGACAGCCTCCCATGAGGACAGGTGAGATCCAGGGCTCTGGGACAGAGCAAGGTAATTGTCCCTCAGTCCCTCAAGTTTGCCCCTGACCTAACTAGGCAGAGGCCAGTTAGAGCAATGGCCTCTTCCTGAGAAGAGACACTGTCTGGGGCCTGAGTGATTTCTGTGGGCACATGAGCTACCACTGTCCTGCAGACTTCTGATCCATAGGAACCCAAGGGACAGGTGTTCAGTAGGCCCCAAAGGCAGAGATCCAGAGTGCCACATTTCATGACAGTGTCACAAAGAACAGGAGATCAAGCTGCCACATCGGTGCTGAGCTGCGTTCCATGCTTAAGCCCCTGTCCTGCCCTTGCCCTTCTATCCCTCCAGCCTCACCTCTCACCACCTTGACTCTGATGTCCACTCAAACTGACTTAGTGTTGCTTGGCCTTCCTGTGTGTTATCCCCTCTGCCTTGAATATAGTTCCTCATCTCACCCTACAAACCCCCTCTTGCTTGTCATGACTTAATTCAGGCATTATTTCCTCCAGGAAGCCTTCCCTGAAGTCCTTGACTGAGTTAGGAACTTCCTGTAAACACTTAGAGCCATGAGCTCTTCAAACACATAGACTGGGCGCTCATTCAACCTGGCAAAGAACCATTGTTGAGCCTGGTATGGTGGTGGCACACACCTGTATTCCCAGTATTTGGGAGACCGAGACAGGAGGATAGCAGGTTTGAGGCTAGTGCACTGTAACTTAGTGAAACCCTGTTTCAAGATAAAATAGGACTGAAGGAGTAGCTCAGAGGTGTCCCTAGGTTTATTCCCCATGTACATGCACAAGCACATGGATACACACAAACACACACAAGCGCGCACATGCACACACACACACACACACACACACACACACACAAGAATCATTGTTGATCAATGTTGAATGAACAAAGGCACATGTTTGAGGAGAGACTAGAAACCCACCTGGCAGGAACGCTATTAAGGGGAGTGGAAGGTTCAAATATTCCCAACTTCCAACATTGAATATTCTCTAATTCTTGGCTGAAGATTCAGACTGAGGCTCCCCTCCATCTGGAGCCCACTTGCTGGCCTGCCACCTCTGTCCACCCTGTGCCCTCTGATTGTTTGTTCTCAGGCAGTCACACACACATGTTCTGAACATAACCGAGAAAGCAATTTACAAGAAATAATTGCCGGTCGATGTGTGCCTGGGAGCATCGGTGAGCTCAGACTATTTCTGTCTGTGCGTCAGCCCACCCAGCTTCCTCCCGGCTCCGCAGCCCTGGGGGAGGGGCTCCTGCCTGGCAGGGTGGGTACTTGTTTCTAAAGCCAACCCCAGTGAGAGCCTGCTCTCAGGACTGATTAAATTCAAAGAGAAGCTGAACTTGCTGGGGGTGGGGAGCTTCTCGAGACCTGGGATGTGTCTGTCTTTAGCCGCCATTCCATTCTCCACCTGTGTGCCTTTGTACACATGGACTCCTGGGGGGTGGGGGGGGTGTCCTGGGTTCCTGGTCTTCGAGGCCCTGCTCTGTGTGAGGTCGATTCCTGACCTCTGTGCCCAGAGTCCTCAAAGCTCGTCTTTGTTCTTCAGGGCCAGTTGTGCTTAAAGGGTGGTCCCAGACCAGTGCAGCATCACCTGGAACTTGTTAGAAATGCAGATTCTGGGAACTTACTTCAGCCCTACAGACTCAGACAGACGCCAGGGCTGGGGGTGGAGGGTGAGGGGCAGCAACTGTGTTTTAACAAGTCCTTGGTTTATTCTAATGCAGCCATAAATTTGAGAACCATGGCCTAAGCCTTCACTAGGCACCTTGAGATTTTAGAATTTGTAGATCCATCTGCCCCTATCAGACTGTGCATAGCTTAAAAGCAAGGGCCCTGTCTGATGGATGCTTCCTTGTAACTTCCCAGAGGCCCCACACAGAGAGAATTCATAGAAAAATCGAATTTTACCGATAAGGGTATCCAGGACAGAGGTCTGCGCCCGCAAAGGTCACAACTGAGTATCAATGACTAAACCTCCAACTGTCACCCACCCCCACC
Organism: Graphiurus murinus; assembly: GCA_004027655.1. NCBI lineage: Eukaryota > Metazoa > Chordata > Mammalia > Rodentia > Gliridae > Graphiurus > Graphiurus murinus. The sequence continues at coordinate 17,546 of PVLC010020272.1, read as the reverse complement.
ACACACACACACACACACACACTGTACCCTGAGTACTCTCTACAACAGAGAACTTGTAGTTCCCAGGCCATGCTGGGCACTCCTTGATGATTTTGAACAAGTTGTACCCTGACCATAATGTCTTCCCATCCTGTCTCACCTGGAAACTTTGACTCATCTTTGATGACTCAACTCAGACATCACTTCTTCCTCCCTCAAACAGTTCGAATGGCCATCAGAAGGCCTATTGCCTTTTGGTGTGCTTAGCCCACTCTCCATCTGAGCCCCCCAGAGAGCAGGATCCCCTCTGTTCCTGGAAAACTGCATAGGTCCTAGCATAGAATAGACTCCACGAGTGTACAACTAGTGGACAAAGGTGCTAGGTTTAGTGTAGAAAATAAAAGGCCAAACGTACAGACATACACAGTAACAAACAAATCAAGCCCAGAACCAAGGTCTCTTGGCTCACAGCCTAGGGCCTATCTGCGGGTGACTCACCCTGTCTTTTTACCCCATCATGTGCCTCTGGCTGGCTGGGGACCTGTGTTTAGATATCTAAGAGTGACTGTCTCACTGTTGTCTCTGAAATGTCCAGAGCTGCTTTCAGTGGCTCCTGTGTCCCCTGATCCTTGTCTTGCACTCCCACTGCAAAGCCTAAAGCCTTTGCCAACGTTAGAACAGCTGGGAGAGAGGGATGGCAGGGAGCATCCTGCCCTAATGTGTCTTTGCTATGAAAGTAATAATAAAAAATGCAAAAAACAAATAATAATAGCTATACTTTCTACTTGTCAACACTTAAAGTACTTGCATGGACTAATTTTTTTTTTTTTTTTTTTTTTTTGGTACTGGGGATGGAACCCAGGGGCATTCTACCTCCAAGCTACATCCCCAGCTCTAATTTTTATTCTTTATTTTGAAACAGGGTCTCACTAAGTTGCAGAGGGCCTCATTAAGTAGCCGAGGCTAACATGAACCCGGATCCTCCAGTCTCAGCCTCCCAAGTATTGGGATTACAAGCGTGTGCCACCACGCCTGGCTGGACTAAATATTTTAATTCTCCCCCAAGCCCTAGGAAGCAGGTACTTTCCTTGTTCGTGTAGATGAGGGAGCTGAGGCACAGAGCTCAGCCAGTAAGTGGCAGGGATGAAATTTTAACCAGGGATCTGGCTCCAGAGTCACAGCTCTCAATGACTATGTTACAGTGAACAACATCCATCTGTAATCTTAGAAGTCTTTTAGCACTTTAATGTTTATGAAGAGCGTTTAGATCCATTGCTATTTATTTATTTATTTTGTGGTACCTAGAATAGAACCCAGGGCCTCATTCCTGCTAAGCAAGCAAGCACTCTACCACTGGCCTATACCCCCAGTCCACAAATCCATCACTTTACCAAACACTTAGAATAACTTAGCAAAGGAACTGAGGCTCAGGGAGACTAACGGACTTTATCAAAGCACAGGGTTGGGAACTAGCTGAGTTCATTCTTTGGAGCCTGGATTCAGTCTGCTAACCCTTCATTATCTTGCTTATTCACTCTACCACCTGCCTAAGACACTGTGTGATGGCTGAGCCCTGTGCACACTGCACTCTCTCCCCTTCTGTCCCTTGGACAGTGACTCACTCCAGGGTGGGACAGAGTGGCCGGAGAGGCAAGGATCACCCCCTTCTGAGTGCTGATCCCCTTCTCAGGAGTTCCTAAATATACCAGTTCTGGGGAATCAAGTAAAGGTTCTCTGGCTCAGTTAAGAGGGACTCTCTGAGCCTCTACAGGTGCCAGGCTCCCTGATCTTATGGAATTGTTACCACTTTTCCCAGAACTCATGTCCAACTTCTTGGGCTCACAGTTGGCCAGGCTGAGCAATACAGCTGGCTCCGCAGGAGGACCTGGGTTCTTCTGCTGGGAAAAAGCCATTGTCTAGCCCACTCTACTCCAAAGTCCCTTTCACCATTCTCCTTCCACCTTTCACTGTAAAGAGACTCCACAAGGGATGATGTACAGACATTTATTGGCTGTTTATGGGACTGGTCCACATGGGTCAGGGTTGGGGACAGTTGTCTCCTCAGGGCTGCCTGGGATGTCACTGGCAGTCACTGTGGCCATGAAGCAGGGCTGGAGGAGGCGTCTGGAGTCCACAGCCTGCCTCTCACTGCTTTTCAGCCGTGGGTACAAGAAGGGGGAGCTCTGCCCGAAAAGATTCACTCCTGGCACCTCCATCGCGAGGCCAGCGTTAGTACCTTGGCAGTCTGAGGGCACCTCCTCGGGGCCTGAAAAACAGCAAGCTGAGGCATCTTCTCCTGCAGCCCCCTCTCCCACCAGGATCACACCACAGATAACCTCTCTGAGTACTTCCCTTGGGCAATGCCTTGTGTTCAAAGTCTTAGTTGTATCATTCATTTAACAAGTATTTATTAATAATATACCCTATCAGCTGGGTGTGGTGGCGCACACTTGTAATCCCAGAATTTGGGAGGCTGAGACCAGAGGATTCGAGTTCGCAGCCAGCCTCAGCTACTTAGTGAGGCTCTCCGCAATTTAGTGAGACCCTGTTTCAAAATAAAAAATAAAAAATTGGACTGGGGGTGTAGCTCAGAGGTAGAATGCCCCTGGGTTCAATCCCCAAGACCACACACACACACATACACACACACACACAATACCCTATCATGCACTAGGAGCTGTCAATGTTTCTCTCTCTCTCTTTGGTACTAGGGTAGAACCTAAGGATGTTCTACCTTCATGATATACTCCCAGCCCCTTTTATTTATTTATTTATTTATTTTTATTGTATTATTATTTTTTTGTGTGTATGGTACTGGGGATTGAACCCTTCTCCTAATACCTCACAGTCCTGATTACTGTTGGCTATTGTTGATATACAGTAAGTCTTAAAATTAAGTAGTGTGATATATTTTTGTGTGTGTGGTGCTAGGGATTGAACTCAGAGACATTCAACCTCAGAATTCCATGCCAAGGCCTATTTTACTTTATCTTTTTTTTTTGAAACAGGATCTCACTAAATTGTGGAGGGCCTCACTATGTTGTTGAGGCTGGCTGTGAACCTGCGATCCTCCTGTCTCAGCCTCCCAAGTACAGGAATCACAAGCATGTGCCACCACCCTTGACTCATTATTATTTTCAGTATTACTTTAGGTATTATAATTTCTTTGGCTTTTCATATAATTTTGGAATGAACATGCCTATACGCACACACACACACACACACACACACACACACAGAGCTGCTGTAATTTTTTACTTTTAGCTAGGGTTTTGCTATGTTACCCAGGCTGGTCTTGAACTTCAGATTCTCCTGTCTCATTCTCCTGAGCAGCTGAGATTACAGGTGTTTGCCACCACATCCAACACACAATTTTTATCTTTATTCAGTCAAGTCTTTGTGTGTGTGTGTGCGCGTGTTTGTGTGGTGCTGGGGATCAAACTCAGGGCTTTACACATGATAAGCAAATACTCTACCACTGAGATATATCTCCAGCCCCTTTAAGTCTTTTGATTTGTGAATACAATCTCCATTTATTTAAATTTTCTTTGATTTCCTTCATTGGCATTTTGTAGGTTTTGTGTGTGTGTGTGTGTGTGTGTGTGTGTGTGTGTGTGTGAGAGAGAGAGAGAGAGAGAGAGAGAGAGAGAGAGAGAGAGACAGAGACAGAGACAGAGACAGAGGCTGGGGATGGAATGCAGGGGCATTCTACCTCCAAGCTATACCTCCAGCCTTATTTTTCATTCTTTATTTTGAAACAGGGTTTTACTAAGTTGCAGAGGGCCTCACTAAGTAGCTGAAGCTGGCTGCGAACCTGTGATCCTCCTGTCTCAGCCTCCCAAGTACTGGGATTACAGTAGTGTGCCAACACACTCGGTCTTATTCTTGCATTTCAAGGCATTCCAACTGGCACAAGAATTTAGTTCAAACTTCTGTTCAGTATAAGAATCCCTTTAGCTGAATTCCACATTTAGCCTTTTCTGATTTCCTTCTATGAATGAAGGTACATTTTTTCTTTTTCTTTTTCTTTTTCTTTTTTTGCGGTACTGGAGATTGAACTCAGGGGCATTCTACCTCCGAGCTGTACCCCCAGCCCTATTTTTTATTCTTTATTTTGAAACAAGGTCTCACTAAGTTGCGGAGTGCCTCACTAGGTAGCTGAGGCTGGCCTCGAACCTGGATCCTCCAGTCTCAGCCTCCCAAATGCTGGGATTACAAGCGTGCGCCACCACACCTGGCCATTATTTTTTAATTTAGACATACAAAAACAAAAAATGATAACAAAGCAAAACAAAACAAAGGCTATAAATGATAAGCCAAGTATACCCCAGAGTGATGGGCTATTTGTGTGTGTGTGTGTGTGTGTGTGTGTGTGTGTGTGTGTGTGTGTGTAGTGCTGGGGATTGAACCTAGGTATACCCTCTACCTCCTAGGTATACCCACCCACCTCCAGCCCTATTGTATTTTTTTATTTAGAAACAAGACTTGTGCTGGGCGTGGTGGCTCACACTTATAATCCAAGTACTTGGGAGGCTTAGATAGGAGGATTACAGGTTCGTGGCCAGCCTTAGCAACTTAGTGAGGCCCTCCGAAACTTATTGAGACCCTGTTTCAAAACAGGGCTGGGGGGGGGGGTGTAGTTCCAGAGGTAGAATGCCCCTGGGTTCAATCTCCAGTACCACAAAAAAGAAAGAAAGAAAGAAAAAAACAGAAGTTGCTGAGAGCCTCCCTAAGTTGCTGAGGCTGGCTTTTTTTTTTTTTTTTTTTTTTTTTGGTACTAGGGATTGAACTCAGAAGCATTCTACCTCCAAGCTACACCTTCAGCCCAATTTTATTTATTTGGAAACAGGGTCTCACTAGGTTGCTGAGAACCTTGTTACGTTGCTGAGGCTGACTATGAACCTCTGATCCTCCTGTCTCAGACTCCCAAGTACTAGGATTACACCACCATGCCCAGCTCTGAGGCTGGCTTTGAACCTGAGATCCTCCTGTCTCAGCTTCACAAATATTGAGATTACAGGTGTGCACCACCATGCAGCTGATGGGGCTACTTTTTACAATAGTATTTCAAATCTCACTATAAGTAAGTTCTACTTTTTTTTTTTTTTCAATACTGGGGATTGAACCCAGAGACCAGAGACACTCTACCACTTAGGTACATCCCCAGCCCTTTTTATTTTTTTTTATATTAGGACAGGATGGCTAAGTGCCCAGGTTGGCCTTGAACTTGTGATCATCTTGTCTCTCTCCCTGAATACAGGTATGGGCCCCTGTGCCTTGCCTGTCTTTACCTTTGATTTAATATCTGTCCCCCTATGGCTTACCTCATGGGTCCCAGCTCTGTTTTCTGACTCCTTACAAAATATCTGCTTCTCCTACTCCAGAACAGCCTTATAAAGATCTGTAGTCCTAGACTGTGACCCCAAACCTCCTCTGTTCAAGGCCAAGCATCCCTAGCTCTTCACCTGATCCTCACATGACCTAGTTCCCAGACCTGAGCTGGTCACCTGCCTTTGATCACCTCATGATTGATCAAAGTCCCTCTTAAATTGTGGGACTCTGAGAAGCTGGCTCTGGAGAATCCCTTTTGCATCCAGGAATTACAAGATGTTGGCTTGAGTCTTGTTTTGATATTAAATCATTGTACTACTTTGTGCCAACCTCTTTTCCTCTCTAGATCTCAGTTACCACTTCATAAATGGGGTAGAAAGCAAGGCTGGCCTCATTTTTCTATTTCTTTCTTTCTTAGTTTTATTCTTTGAACTCCCAAGGTTTTTTTTTTTTTTTTTTTTTTTTTTTTTTTTTTTTTTTTTTTTTTTTTTTTTTTTTTTTTTTTTTTTTTTTTTTTTTTTGGTGGTACTAGGGATTGAACTCAGGGGCATTCTGCCTTCAAGCTATACCCCCAGCCCTATTTTTTTATTCTTTATTTTGAAACAGGGTCTCACTAAGTTGTGGAGGGCCTCACTACTTAGCTGAGGCTGGTCTAAAACCCGGGTCCTCCGGTCTCAGCCTCCCAAATGTTAAATTTATTTTTTATTTTTATTTTTTTCCAGTACTGGGGGTTGAACCCAGGGGCATTCTACCTCCAAGCTACACCCCCAGTCCTATTTTTTTATTCTTTATTTTGAAACAGGGTCTCACTAAGTTGCAGAGGGCCTCACTAAATAGCTGAGGCTGGCCACGAATGGGCGATCCTCCTGTCTCAGCCTCCCAAGTACTGGGATTACAAGCATGTGCCACCACACCCGGCCTGTTAAACTAAATTTAAACCAAGGCATGAGAAACTTTAAGAAAAGAAAATATTTACCACTTCTACAGTGGAGATCTCAGAGAATTTGATCTCCTATTAGTTTTTTTTTTTTTTTGTGATACTTGGGGATGGCACCTGGGGGCATTCTACCTCCAAGCTACAGTCCCAGCCCTATTTTTTTATTTTTTTTTCTTTATTTTGAAACAGGGTCTCACTAAGTTGCAGAGAGCCTCATTGGATAGCTGAGGCTGGCCTTGAACCTGGATCATCTGGTCTCAGCCTCCCAAATGCTGGGATTACAAGCGTGTGCCACCACGCCCAGCTGAACTCCCAAGTTTTAAAGGAGTCTATTTACTTAATAGACTGCATTTATTAAGTACAGGTTTTTCCATTTTGATTGAACAAATAGCTCTGATCAATAGGAGAGAGCATATGTTAATTTCCTCTCCCCAGAACTGACATAATTCTAGCTCAAAGGAAAAAAACATGGTACCTGTAAAACTTTGAAATATAGATGTTGAGCCAGGTGCAGTGGCCCATATCTGTAATCCTAGTGTTTGAGAGGCTGAGACAGGAGGATCACAAGTTCAAGAAAGCCTAAGCAACCTTGCCAGGCCCTCCGCAACTTATTGAGACCTTATTTAAAAAATAAAAAATAAGCCAGGTGTGGTGGCGCACACTTGTAATTCCAGCATTTGGGAGGCTGAGACCGGAGGATCCGGGTTCCGGCCAGCCTCAGCTACCTAGTGAGGCATTCCACAACTTAGTAAGACCCTGTTTCAAAATAAAGAATAAAAATAGAACTGGAGGTGTAGCTCAGAGGTAGAATGCCCCTGGGTTCAATCTCCAGTACTGTATAACAAACAAACAACAAAACAATAGGGACATAGGGTTTGGAGTGTAGCTCAGAGGTAGAATGCCCCTGGGTTCAATCCCCAGTACTGTAAAAAAAAAAAAAGAAAGAAATAGGGCTGGGGGTGTAGCTTAGAGGTAGAATGCCCTTAGATTCAATCTCCAGGAAAGAGAGAGAGAGAGAGAGAGAGGGGAAAGAAACCAGGTGTGGTGGTGGGTGGCATACACCTGTAATCCCATTACTTAGGAGGCTGAGATAGGAGGATCTCAGGTTCAAGGACAGCCTCAGCAATTTAGCAAGACTCTTTCAAAATAAAAAATAAAATAAAACTGGATGTGGTGGCACACGCTTGTAATCCTGGTACTTGGGAGGTTGAGAATGGAGGATCAAAGTTTCAAGGACAGCCTCAGCAATTTAGTGAGGCTCTTAGCAACCTAGTGAGACCCTGTTTCCAAATAATAAATAAAATCGGTCTGGGGATGTAGCTCAGAGGTAGAATGCCTCTGGATTCAGTTACCAGTACCATACCCAAAAAAGTTAAAATTAAAAAAAATAATAATAAAATAGGGTTGGGTATGTAGCTCAGAGGTAGAATGCTCGTGGGTTCCATTCCCAGTACTATAAAATGAAATAAGGTAAAATAAAATAAGAGCAGGGGTGTAGCTTGGAGTTAGAATGCCTTGGGTTCAATTGCCAATGTCACACACAGAGAGAAAAAAAGCTGCCTCTGAGATGTGATGACTCGTGAGCTTTTTCCAGTTGGGAGTATGGAAGGACCTTTGCTTCCAGACCTTGTGCTTCTGCTGCGACCGGAGATTCACTCACCTTTTCTTGGCAGCCACATCACTCCTCTAGCTTACACTGAAATTGTGAACCACCATGTCTACATTACTCTCCCAGATGCCAGGGCTTCCCTATATCCTAGGGCTCTTAATTACAGGCCACACAGTCTCACATATTTCTGCCTTTTTTTTTTTTTTTTTTTTTTAGCTAGTATGTTATGGAAGTTATTAAAGTTCTGAAATGGTGCCTGCAGCCTGGGGTGGGGAGTGGGGTCCCATCTTCAAAAAGCTGCTGTTTTTTTCCACCCTAAGCCAAAAGGTACTTGGGAGAGAAGGAAGCCTACAAGCAAATAATACCAAGTTCTATTTTAAAATTCTGATAAGAAGATTCATGTTTCCTAAGTGGCTAAAATGCACTGGTATAATCATCTCATTTGATTCGGCTAACAACTCTCTGAGGTGGTATTATTATTCCATTATAGGTAATAACTGAGGCTCAAAGTCAGCACTGACAGAGCGACTAAGCAAGGGAACCAGCCTGGGTGTTCCATTTTGCTGGATTCCAAAACTTGTACTCTTTCCACAGAGCAAGCAGAACCCTAGGATGGGTCCTATGCTGGGGATAGAAAGGCATTTAAGATGTGGTTCCTATCTCTGAGATAGCAGTCTCTTTGAGGAGACCAACATATAAAAATCTAGATGACTAGCCGGGCGTGGTGGCGCACGCTTATAATCCCAGCATTTGGGAGGCTGAGACCAGAGGATCTGGGTTCGAGGCCAGCCTCAGCTACCTAGTGAGGCACTCTGCAACTTAGTGAAACCCAGTTTCAAAATAAAGAATAAAAAATAGGGCTGGGGGTATAGCTTGGAGGTAGAATGCCCCTGAGTTCAATCCCCAGTACCAAAAAAAAAAAAAAAAAATCTAGATGACTAATGATAATTAAAATGAGAGCTACCTGGGCTGAGGGAGTAGCTCAGCACTACAGCACATGTTCAGCTTGCATGTGGCCCTGGATTCAATCCCCAGTAGCACAAAGAGAGAAAGAGAAAGCCAGGTATGGTGGCACACACCTTTAAACTCAGTACTTGGGAAGCTGAGATGGGAGAATTGAAGGTTCCAGGCCAGCCTCAGAAACTTAATAATCTCAGCAACCTAGTGAGATCATGTTCCAAAACAAAAAATAAAAAGAGCAGGGAGTGTAGCTCAGAGGTATAATGCCCCTAGTGATCCCCAGTACCACCAAAGGAAAAAAAAAAAAAAAAAAAAAAAGAGGAGAGAGAGAGAGAGAACTACTCATTGTTAAAAGCCATCTGTTTGAGACTAATTAAGTACCATGAAAGCATTATCTTTAGTTTTGCAACATCAACTTTTGTACATGTTTTACAGAGTAAATTGAGGCCCAGAGAAAAGAGACTGACCTAAGACTACACAATGAGAACAACAGCAAAGTGCATATTAGAGTCAGGTTCTCTACAGCAAAGAGCTGTGCCTTCCCACTTTCCTTCAAAGGCCTCTGTGGCCAGTTTCCCATTGCCTGGTGTTGCTACCCCTAAACTTGGGACTAGCTTGGGGTGACCAGCCTTAAAGAGAGTTCTCAGGTTCTTTCCCTGATTGGAGATGATTCAAGACTAGCTTGTTGATGACACCTGTGAACCAAATAGATGGTATGAAAGCCTGTGGAGGACAAAGCTCTGATGAAGGGAAAGTTGTGGGTCCGTAAACCATCTCAGATGCAGGAGGGACACGAGGCTACTGGGCTGACATTTTGCGTGCAGAGGAAAGGAGAGGACTGCACAGTGAAGAAGGAGGACTTGAGAGCTGAGTTTGAGCAAAAGGCAGAGTCTAAAGCTATCATTAATAAAAGGTCAGGAAATATACTTTATATTACAAATATAAGAAGCAAAAAGGAAGAGCACCTGCTGTTCTAAACCTTAGTGACTAAATAATCTGGCTGGTGGCTGAGCAGTGGAAAGCAAGAGGTCATGTATTTCCACACACAAGGTCAAGGATGAACTGTATTCTCCCGTAGCCAGAAAGGCAAGGAGGGGGAGCAGTATGGTGGGGAGGGTCAAGGAGAGCAGAGCACAGGCTGGAATATCCACTGTCTTAGCCTGGAGAGAGGGAAAGAGCAGGACTTTGGAGGCAGGAAGATGTGTTTGAATGCCAGCTCCATGTTTTACAAGTCATGACTCCTGGGGCAAATCATTTGACCTCTCTGAATCTGGTTGTCATGTTTATAAATTGGGTGGTGACACCCACCTCACCAGGGTAGGTGGGAAGGTTAGATGAGATAGTGCATGTAGAACAGTGGCTGGAGCCGGGCGTGGTGGTACAAACTTGTAATCCCAGTACTTGGGAGGCTGAGACAAGAGGATCATAGGTTCTCGGCCAGCCTTAGTTACTTTGTGAGGCCCTCCACAACTTAGTGAGACCCTGTTTCAAGATGAAAAATAAAAAATAGGGCTAGGGGTATAGCTCTGAGGTAGAATGCCACTAGGTTCAAACCCCAGTTACACACACACACAAAACAGTGGCTGGTCCACAACAGGGACTTCCTTTGTGCAGCAACAGGAATAAGGAGAGGAAGAAGGCTAGAGATAGAGCTAGCTCTCACACTCAGTAACGATGTTACTTTGAGTCTGTTTCCTCATCTATAAACTGGAAGTAGTAATCAGATCTATACCTTGCCCAGTATTGTGAAGAGCAAACAAGATGGTCTACTCAGAGTTGGTTCATTTCCCCCTCACTTTTTTTTTTTTTTGTGGTGCTGAGGATTGAACCCAGGGGCATTCTACCTCCAAGCAACATGCTCAACACTTTATTTTGAAACAGGATCTTGCTAAGTTTCCCAGGCTGGCCTTGAACCTGAGATCTTCCTTTCTCAGCCTACCAAAACTGGGATTACAGGTGTATGCCACCGTGTCCAGCTTGGTTCATTCCTATTAATTTAGGGAGAGGAGAGTTGAACTCAGGGGCATTCTACCTCCAAGATACACCCCTAGCCACATTTTTAAAAATTTTTTATTTTGAAACAGGGTCTTACTAAAGTGCTGAGAGCCTCACTAAGTTGCTAAGGCTGGCTTTGAACCTGTGATCCCCCTATCTTAGCCTCCCAAGTACTAAGATTACAGGCATGCTTCACGGTGCCTGACTTGGTTCATTTCTTCTAACTACTATTTCATTATCCCAGTATTCCACAGTCTACTTATCCATTCCTCTACTAATGAACATTTAGTTCATTTCCACTATGACAGACTATCATGATACCTATTATACAAGTCCTCTTCTAATGTAGTTCTCTAAGGCAGATAATTAGAAGTGGAATTGCAGCTGAGCATGGTGGTATACACCTATAATTCCAGAACATGGGAGGCTGAGGCAGCAGGATTGCAGGTTCAAAGACAGCCTCAGCAAATAGTGAAACTTATCAACCTAGTGAGACCATATTTCAAAATAAAAATAAAATAGGGCTGGGGTTATAGTTTGGAGATAGAATACCCCTGGGTTCAATCCCCAGTGACACACACATACACACACACACACACACACACACACACACACACACACACACAGTGGGATTTCTGAGTTATAGGATATATACATACCATATTGCCAAATTGCTCTAAAAGTGGTTGTACCAATTTATATTCTTTTTTCTTTTTCTTTTTGTGGTACAGGGGCTTCAAACACGCTAGGCAAGTACTCTACCATTGATATACATCCCTAGCCCTTTCTTGTTTTTTTTATTTTGAAACAAGGTCTCTCTAAGTTGCCAGGGTGGCCTTGAACTTGCCATCCTCAGCTTCCTGAGTAGCTGAAATCACAGGCATGTACCACTGTGCCCAGCCCAATTTATACTCTTTTTTTTTTTTTTTGCGGTACTGAGGATTGAACTCAGGGGCATTCTACCTCCGAGCTACACCCCCAGCCCTATTTTTTATTCTTTATTTAGAAACCAAGTCTCACTAAGTTGCAGAGTGCCTCACTAGGTAGCTGAGGCTGGCCGCGAACCCGGATCCTCTGGTCTCAGCCTCCCGAATGCTGGGATTACAAGCGTGCGCCACCACGCCTGGCCCAATTTATACTCTTTTTTTTTTTTTTTTTTTTTTTTTTGTGGTACTGGGTATTGAACCCAGGGGCATTCTACCTCTGAGCTATACCCCCAGCCCTATTTTTTACTCTTTATTTTGAAACAGGGTCTCACTAAGTTGCGGAGGGCTCACTAGGTAGCTGAGGCTGGTCTCGAAACCAGATCCTCCGGTCTCAACCTCCCAAATGCTGGGATTACAAGCGTGCGCCACCACACCCAGCTCCAATTTATACTCTTAACAGCAGCAAGCGAGAGTATTCATTTCCTCTGTTTCTCATGATCCATTTCTGGACTTTTGCCAATACAGTTATTTAAAAAGTTGCATTCTACTGATTATTAATGAGACTGAGCATCGTTTGATGTGTATTGAACAACTGTATTTCTGGATTACATTTTTCTCATTTGTTTAAAGGTATATTTACATGTTCTGGATATTAATCCTGTCTTATTTTATATACAATCAGTTCTCATCATTCAAAATAGTTATGTTTTATAAGGTCACCACAAACTCCCTTTGTGCCTCTGATAAATTTTTTTTTTTTTTTTTTTGCGGTACTAGAGATTGAATCCAGGGGCATTCTACCTCCGAGCCACAACTCCAGCCATATTTTTTATTCTTTATTTTTGAAACAGGGTCTCACTATGTTGCAGAGGGCCTCACTAAGTAGCTGAGGCTGGCAGTGAACTTGTGATCCTTCTGTCTTAGCCTCCCAAATACTGGGATTACCAATGTATGCCACCACACCCGGTTCAAAATATTTTTGTTGAGCAATTAATACATAACTTTTGTGTGTGTGTTCTCGCTTAAAGACACTATATTTAATATACATTATTGATTCTTTAACATTGAACTCACAAACAGCAGTACCATAACTGATGCCTGAATGAAGTTTCTCTAATATACATATTTTTTCCACAAGGCACATCACAGCCCTCTTATGTTTAGAAGCATTAGACAGATCTTCAGCACTCTGCTTGGGGGCCATTTTAAGCAATGAAATCAACACAAATCACAAAACTGCAAAAAAAAAAAAAAAACACCCCACACAAAACACAAAAATGACAAATGACATAAACAGACTGCGAAGAGGACACTTGCCTACAGTATGAGTGCTGAAACAAGGAGACAGTGTTCCCTTGTTCAACATTAACTGAGAACTTGGGCTTCAGTTTTTTGCCACTCTGCACATGCCCATATCTGCAAATGATCTCAAAAGGGCCCCAAGTATTGATTTAGAGGTTACAAATACATTTCAGTTCATCTCAGCTACTCAGGATGTGGAGGCAGGAGGACCTCAAGTTCAAGGCCAGTCTTGGCATCTTAGCATGACCCTGTCTCAAAAACAAAAAGGGCTGGGGGGATGTAGCTCAGTGGTAGAGCGCTCCTGGGTTCAATCCCCAGGACCACACATGCAAAAAATACATTTTAGCAAGTGGGCAAGTTTTCAAATATGGCATTTGAAAATAATGATAATCTACTATGAGAGCATATAGATATTTATATTTACATATATACACACATATATATCTTTGCAATCCATCGCTTATTTTTTAAATGTTATATATGATGTGTTTATATTATTTGTATTTCATGTAGGCAAATTTGACAATTTATTCCTTATGTTCAGGATTTTTTCCTATTCTGCTGCCACTTTCTCCCAAGAATTCTTGACTCCTAGGGGAATCAGATAAATCCTTCTGCACTCAGCAGCCACCCTTCCTGCTTTTCAGTGCTCAGCTATCGCAGGATCTTTCATACATGTAGATATCGGGCTATGGGAAGGGTTCTTTAGCTGTTTCTTGATGCTGTTTTAATGTTAAATTAGAAAATAATCTTTTCACAAATGATGGCATTCAGCCCTGTCTTCTTCAGAGATTTAGCTACTACCCATGCTGCCCCCTCCACCTCCCTGATTTTTTGCCACTTGCACTTCTTCTGCTTAGCTTAAATCCCTCCCCCACCCTGCCTGGCCCTATTCCCTATGGTGTCCCTGCATGAATAACCCTGTCTCACTCAGTCCTGCCCACACACCTTTACCCATGATTAACCCCATTCTGGGATAACTTTTCTCCTTCATTTCGCTTAACCAATTTCTTCACTAATTTAACACCAATTCAAGTTAATACATTTGGTATTAAACAATTTTGTACTTAGCTAATTATATACATGCACAGACCCTGCGTGGTGGGCAGAAGAAAGAGCGTGACTCAAGGCAGGAAGACATGGGCTACCATTTGTCATCTCTGACACCTTGAAAAAATCACAAATCTCTCTCAGCTTTGATTTTCTCATCTATAAAATGGAGACAATAATACCCATTTTAAGTGTTGTCTGCTAAACTATACTGAAGGATCTTTTGCCAATAGGGACTTCATCTTTCACAGTTCCTTGCAGAAAGGTATAGAAATCAGTGTAAGCTGGGCATAGTGGTGCACACTAGTAATCCCAGTACTTGGGAGGCTGAGGCAGGAAGGTTGCAGGTTTGACACCAGCCTCAGCAACTTAGTGAGACCCTGTTTCAAAAAAGAAAAGAAAAAAAAAAGAATGGCTGGTGGTATAGCTAGCTTGGAGGTAAAATGCCACAGGGTTCAATCCCCAGTACCAAAAAGCAAATGAAGAAAGAAAAACAAAACCAAAATCTGTGCAATAAAGATTTATGAAAAAGCAGTGTGTGTGTGTGTGTGTGTGTGTGTGTGTGAGAGAGAGAGAGAGAGAGAGAGAGTTACTGGGATTAAATCCAGGGGGGCATTCTACCTCTAAGCTATACCCCTACCCCTTTTTATTTATTTATTTTTTTGTTTTGAAACAGGGTCTCACTAGGTTGCTGAGAGTCTCACTACTTGCTGAGGCCATACTGGAACCTTGGATCCTCTCGTCTCAGCCTTCTAAGTACTGGGATTACAGGCATGCGCTACCATGCCTGGCATAACACTCTTTTTTTATGGTCCCTAGGAAGCTCTTGATGGCTTATGCTAATGAAGACATAGTAGTCAGAATATCAGATTATAAAAATAAAATCCTATGTTTAGTTTCTGAATAAGTTGTGAGTTTGGGGAGCAGCAACATTTTCTGATTAGTTCTATTTTGTTTGGGGTGATATTGAATCAGTTTGCATTCCCTAAGGCTAGAATTAAAACATCATCTTGGAAAATCCACCACATGGATTAATCTGTGTGATGAATGGAGTGCTGACAACATTAGCTGACTCTGATAAACACTGAGCACATGAAGAATTTGAGATGAAAATGTTCAGATCATGAACCTCCTGAGAAATGTGCTGTTACTTCTGAATGTTCCCGGAACACTCATGAGGCAAATGTTCCAGACATCATTTCTAATTGTCGCCCCTCTGCAAAGGTGCTGGAGGGCCCAACAAAAGGAAATCCTGGGGCCTCTTTCTTACCTGTCATCTGTAAGCTTAAGCCTGGGTCCAACTTCGCATGGGGCTTTGAGCTGATGAACAGGTAGCAGAGCACACAAGCAGTGATGATGAAGGCCAGGAGGACCACCGCGGCGATGGAGAGGCCCACGAGAGCACCCACGCTGCGGAGAGAGGACCACAGGCTGAGCGTTGGGGCTGGGCCACGGGTTAGAGAAGTGCAGCAGGTGTCGTAGAAAGGAGCTTCTGCCACTCTTCTGTCCACACCTGTCTTCAACAGGCTTTCTGTGCCTACGCACGACAGTGCACCGACTGTATGCCACGTACTCATCACATACAAAATATGACATGGCTCAGTGTCACCTGGTAACTGGGATTTCTTTTGTGTCTTTTTCTTCAGTTCTCCTTCCCTCCCTGCTTTCCTCATCCTGCTCCCACCCTAGGGAACTGGAGATGGTGTTAAAGGTGCTGACCCCCAAAATCAAGACACATAATATGCCTCAGTTAAAAACAAGCTATAGCCAGGTGCAATGGTGGGCACCTGCAATCCCGGTACTTGGGAGGCTATGACAGGAAGATTGCAGGTCCAGGCCAGACTGGGCAATTTAGCAATAAATAAAGGGGGGGAGGCCTGGAGGTGTAACTCAGAGCACCCCCCACTCCCAGGTTTAATTCCCCAATCCTCAAAACAAAAACTTAGCTGTCCTTGCAGCCTCAAGGTCATTTTCTTTTCTTTTTTTGGTACTGGGGATTGAACCTAGGGGCATTATATCTCCAAGCTACACCCCCAGACTTTTTTCTTTTTTATTTTGAAGAAAGGTCTCGCCAAGATGCTGAGGGTCTCACTACATCGCTGAGGCTGGCCATGAACTTTTGATTCTCTAGTCTCAGCCTCCCAAGTACTGGAATTACAGGTGTGTGCCATCTTATTTCTTATTATATCCCATTATTACATCTGGTCTCTTGAAAACTGCCTCCTGGCTTATTTGGGGCCTGCTGCCTTTCCTATTCCACAAAACCACTTCTCCTCATCTCTCCACACTGGAATTTTCACCTATCCTTGAAGCCCCATACCCAGTGCATTCCCTGGCCCTCCTCTCCCCTCCCTTCCCCCATGCCAGGCCAACCCTCCCAGGACACTTTACTCAGGGCTGTTGGCACTTTTCTCTTGGACAGGCAGGCTGATGTGGTAGGGAAAGAGCAAAGGACTTTGGAACCAGACCAACCTAGGTTAGCACCCGGCTGGGAAACTGACTCATTGTGAGATCTTGGTGAAATTACTAATCTATCTTTCTGTTTGTTTTAGATGAGGTTTTGCTATATTGCCCAGGCTGGTCTCAAACTCCTGGACTCCTGAGCACTGGGGCTGCAGGCAAGTACTGCCATGCCCAACTATTTAACCTTTTGAGCTGTAGCTTCCTTGACTGAAAAATGAGAATGACTAAAACATAGTACGTTGAAGGTAGCAGTATGGATGAATGACACTGAAATATTCTTGGCACATAGTTGGAGGTCCTCACGCATCCCCTGAAGGCAGAGTCTGACCATGTTTAATCAGCTTTGTCCCTTGTACAGGGTCTGTCATGTGGTAGGCAGTTGGTGAACACTGTTGAGTACCTACTATGTGTCATGCACCATGGGTTGCTCTCCAATAGGAAGGGATAGGGAAGTACCAAGTCTTGCTTATTCCTGCCTACTCTTCTTTTTCCAGTTTTCTTGTCCATCTCCTTCTCTGACTTGTGTGTGTGTGTGTGTGTATGCTATTGGGAATTGAACCCAGAGGCATTCTGCCTCCAAGCTACACCTGCAGCCTGATTTTTTATTTTTATTTTGAAACAGGGTCTCACTAGGTTGATAAGTCTCACTACTTGCTGAGGCTGTCCTCAAACTTGTGATCCCTATCTCAACCTCTCAAGTACTGGGATTACAACACCACCACACCCGGCTTCCCTCCCTGACTTTTGCCCCAGACTCCTGCCCTTGCCACTTCTGCAGAGTTTTTTTTGTTTGTTTTGTTTTTTTTTGCGGTGCTGGAGATTGAACTCAGGGGCATTCTACCTCCGAGCTACACCCCCAGCCCTATTTTTTTATTCTTTATTTTGAAACCGAGTCTCACTAAGTTGCGGAGTGCCTCACTAGGGAGCTGAGGCTGGCCGCGAACCCGGATCCTCCGGTCTCAGCCTCCTGAATGCTGGGATTACAAGCGTGCGC
>PVLC010020271.1:0-29502 GCA_004027655.1 Graphiurus murinus | reverse complement strand
CAACAGCCCTCCCTCCCTGGACCATCCGTCCGTCGTCCCGTTCGCCCCGGCTGTCCCCTTGCAGAAGGCAGGCATGCAGCCTGGTGCACGGGTAGGGGCGGGTAACATTTTGTCTGAATAGGCCCCTATGTTCCCATAATTTATAGTGGTAAGTAATCTTATTTGCAAAGCAAGCCCTTACAGTTATAAAAAACAAGTTAATTGACTTGCATAAAAATCAAACATGTAAAAGTTTTCCATCTTAACACAAACAGCACACTGAGCCCATTTGTACAATAGCTGTGATGCAGTGCTGCCCGCGTCTGGGCTACCTGGACCCGGCCTCTTTCATAACCCAAAATGGAATCTTAAACCCTGACAAGGCCACATACCGATGGGAGTTACTGAATTTAGAGTCAGTCACTCAACTAATTATACGACGTTTTATTTTTTTCCTTGTGTCAATAAACAAACTTGGGTCTGACTTCTGACACTGAGTCCTAGAAGCCAATTAAGAGGCGTTCCCAATATATTACAGGGTCTACAAACAAGGATGGCTTTTCTTGGAAGAGTGAACATCATGTTTCTTTTAATGAGTGTGAAAATATATGAGTTTCTTAATCACTGGCAACTCTGATGGAGTCTGCCCGAGCTGGGGAAATCGCTGCCTTCAGCTCGGGAATGAACAGGGGCCAGATTCTTGATGGGGTTTTAACGATGGGATCCTCTGGTGAGAGGCTGCTGGGAAGACAGCAGGCAGTGGTGACATAACAGAGTTAGTGGCCAGCATCTGCTCCGGGGCCCCGAGAAAGGCAGGGAATGCATTGCTGTGGCGGGATCTTTTACAGAAAGTTAGGAGACCCCAGCTTGGTTGCAGTGGGAAGAACATGAAAAACCACAGAGATGTGCATTGCAAAGGGCGGTTCTCAGTGCCATTCAATTCTCCCTGTCCTCTGCTCTGCTGAGGGTCCATTTCACAGGCCAGGGGAAGAGGAAGGGAAACTACCATTTAGTAAGTGCCTGATGTCTGCTGGGGGCCTTTGTTTTCTATATCCCATTTACCCCTCAAATAAACCACCAGGAAGATATTATTGTTCCTGTCTCACAAATGAGGGAAGGGAGGCCCAGAGAAGGGGAGTGACTTGCCTGAGGTAACACAGCAAGCTAATGGCAGATCAAGGTCAGGGCTCATTCCACTCAGTCCTGTTACTTGCACATTGCTCTGGGGGGGAGCAGACATAGTCCCGGCCAGAGCTCTCAGGAACTCTGGACCAGCCATGAACTGATGTGTCCATCTGCGCTGGGAAATGGCTCCACCCACCTACCAATGCCTTTCGCATCCCTGCTAGGAACCAGGTACCATGTGAGAAGTTAGGATACCAGGAGGTGCAGCACTGTTTCACAGGAGACAAAATAATATAAGTAGGTGTTCTGGTGGAGGTATTCACAGAGGCAGGGTGTCCAGTTCCAGCAGACAGTGGGAGTGGAAGTGGGGGTGAAGGCCAGGAAATACTTTTAAGACTAAGTGACCCTTCACATCGGTGTGGTGTAAGCACAGAGCATGCCTGGCCCATCAGACCCCAGCACTGTGAGGGGAGCCTCGCGTGGGCCTTGAGGATGCACCTGTCCAGGGCTGGAGAGATGAAGAGAAGAGGGTGGGCAGAGAGGACTACCCAGGTCCTGTTCTCTGAACCAGACTGAGTTGCTCGTGCCTTGGCCTGAGACAGACAGTTGACAATAATTAAACATTGGCAAAAAAGACAGGATGGTGCCTGGTACTGGAGCTCAGGCCCGATGCCCTGGTGTGCCGTGGCCTGTCTGCTTGGGCCCCTGGCTTGTTGTGACCATGGACAAGAGACTTACCTTTTCCGTGCCTCAGTTTCTCCCCTACAAACTATAATAATGAAAGTATCAGCTGCACAGGTTTGTCATGAGACTTAAGTAAGTTCGTTCATGCAAAATTCTTAGAGCAGCCCCTGGGAGGTAATAAATGCCTAAGCAACATGAGATGATAAAGAGTTCTCACTTGGCTCCTCCACCTTGCAGGCTTGGACACCTTGCACGGTCTCTAAGCCTCCGGATCACAGAAGACTTCTGGGCCTTTGGCACACAGTAGGTGCTCAGGAGTTAGAAGCTGCTGTTGCTGTTGCTTCTACCATCCTAATCACCGTCTCTGAAGCAAGGATCCCTGCCTCCCTGGTGGAGAGGGAGTCATGGCCACCATCCCCTCGCCACGGCCTGTCCAGGCAGGCTGACATGCCACCCAGGCGGGCGAGACAAATGGACTTGCCACCTACACGGAGCACACGTGCGCACCAGGGGCACGTAGCCCAACTCGTTAGCACAACAGGGCTCCCTTCTTTCCAGCGCTGCTTCTGGGCTCTGCATGTGCTTTGCTCGGAGTGGAGGTCCCCGTTATTTATGTTTGGAAAATGCATTCAGGGCAGTTCCCAGAAGCACTTACAGAGCTCTTATTTAATTGCTACTTTATAAACTCGCTGCTCCAAAGAGTGAGGGATTGATGGCCCGGCCTGGCACCTGGAGTGGCCTTGCTACAAATGCTTTTCCGAGAATGGCCTGGGAGCTGCATGCCCAGAAGTCCAAGGCCCCATGTGGCTCTGGCCTGCATCCAGCTCCGGAGGGCCCTATACGACCCATCACCCTGCTTCCCAGCTTCAGGGTGGCAGCAACTGTTGGTCTGAACACACACACACACACACACACACACACACACACACACCCTTCATCAGCTCAGGGCCAGGGTGTTGGGGCATGCAGGGGCAGGGGGGACCTGGTTATTTGCCATCCACCCTCCCCTTCCCACGGACCTGCAAAAACCAGCTATGAGAACGTCCCAGGCTCCAGACACAGGCAAGCGGGACATTGCGCAGGCCTGCAGAGCCCATTTCTCTGCCTTCTTCTCATGCACCAGGCTAGGAGGCCCCAGCCCCCATTTCCAAGCAAGTCATTCAGCATCACCAAGCCTCAGTTTCCTCACTTGGAAAGGGCAGTTTCTAGACCCTCATTTCTCAGCATCATGGAGAAAATGAAGTTATGACTGTGCCACTCCTGGATCATGGAGGATCAATAAATGTTATTTATTGGATTTCTGCAGCCACAGACATAAACGGTAAAGTGCCTTCAGTGTGGCACTTCCAGATTGGTTGAGGCTAAACTTCCCATCCAGATGAAATATTGGAACTTCACAAAGATCCCTTCTATTCACCCAGTCACTATACAACCCCATGCTATAGTGCTTTATGGTCCTCCCAAAGCATCTTATAAACCTTCTCTCAAATGACCTTCAGTATCCATCAGGGTTGGATTGGGAGCTTCTTTTTAATAGAAGAGGCCAAGGCGTATGGCGACTGGAGGACTATTACTAGAGCACTTTCTGTCTCTATTTCCTTCACATGATGCTACCCAACTTGTCCCTGGTTAGTCCAGGGCCCACAGTCTTCCCTCCTGGGTTCATATCCTTGTCAGTTCCCTCCCACGGTGAACAAGGAAGCCCCATATCCAACAGGATGCTGTGGGGATAGCAGCTGGTGATGGCCAAGGCTGGCTCCTAACAGGCATCGCTGCTCTTCTATCTTATTCTTCTCTGACCCCTCCCCATGGAAGAAGCCGGTTCCCATGTCACAAAGACCCCCATGCAGCACTATGAGGAGGTTCTTGTAATGAAGAACTGAGGACTTCTGCCAGAAACCAGCCAAATTTTCCAGCCACATGAGCGAACCATCTTGGAAGTGGATTCTCCAGCCCCCAAATGAAGACTTCCACCTCATCCTGACTGCAAGCTCACACGAGATCCCACATCAAGACCACCCAGCAAAGACATGCCTGAGTTCCTGACCCACTGAAACTGTGAGAGAATAAATGTTTGCTCTTTTAAGCTGCTAACTTTCAGGGTAATTTGTTACACAGCAACACATAGCTAATACACCATTTCTCTCACCTTTGCCCTAGATAAACACGACTCTACTCTCTCTGCCTAGCTGCAATCTGTACAACATATGCACTTATTTTAGACTAGAACAGTGCTGTAGTTTCTATCCACATTTGCTGGTTTTGTTGGATACTTTTATTCTACAGTTTGTCTGGAGAGAGAGAGAGAAGAAGAAGAAGAAGAAGAAGAAGAAGAAGAAGAAGAAGAAGAAGAAGAAGAAAATTAATGAATGTGAGTCTGAAATTAGGATCTTAATAGCCCAAATTTTTCAAAAAAGCAAGTGGTTAGTACATATTTTAACATTTCAAAACCAAGTGTTCTTGCTATTTCAGCTTGCTTCTCATCCCCTTTGTCTGTGTCTGAGACCCTCATTATTTGTCACCTGGACTATAGCAATAGTCTCCTAGCTAGTTTCCCCCAGTTATGGTTAACAAATAGAATGTCCCCTGAAAGAGCTCATGTTCAGAGTTGATATAATTAAATCAAGAGGGCTGTGATCTCATCAGTGGATAAATCTATTGTAATAAATCCATTGTAATGGATTTATAGGGTGGTAACCTAGGCAGATGAGATGTGGCTAGAGGAAGTAGGTCCCAGAGGGTATTGCCTTAGGGACTGTGCATGCCTTAAACTCCCTTCACTAGTTCTCTATTGCTTCCAACCTCTGTGATGTGAGAGCAGAGCCTTTGACTCTCTCTCTCTCTCTCTCTCTCTCTCTCTCTCTCTCTCTCTCTCTCCTTCCCTCCCTCTAGCACCATGCCCTAATTTCCA
The DNA here is from genome assembly GCA_004027655.1 of Graphiurus murinus. Taxonomy (NCBI): domain Eukaryota; kingdom Metazoa; phylum Chordata; class Mammalia; order Rodentia; family Gliridae; genus Graphiurus; species Graphiurus murinus. Next base: position 24,803 of record PVLC010020271.1, on the reverse strand, counting down.
CTGATATAACTTGGCCTCACACAAACTGAACCCACATGGACTAAACCCCTGAACTGTGAGCAAATAAATCTTCCTTCCAGTTGTGGTGGTCAGGTGTTTTAGATTACAGCAGCAAGAATTCTGGCTGACCACCTCCCCCAACCCATTCCAGGTGTACCTCTCTCTGATTTCCTCCATACCACTGTCAAGCAAATACCATCATGGTTTTTTTTTTTTTTTTAATCTCCTCTAAAAACTTTTTGCTATCTCCTGGTTATTTCACAGGAGAAAACTAAGCTCACAGCATGTCCTACAAGACCCTTCCTGGTTGGCCTACACTTTCCATTCTTCCCTCTGACTTGTTTATAAGACCCAGATTGTTCCCTTAGAACTAACCATGCTTTCTCTTTGGAAGCCCTTCCTTTCCATGCACACCTGGCAAACTTCTACTTATCCTTTAAGACCCAATCACTGATGTCTTGAAATCTTCCTCCACATCCCTGGGCTGAATCAGGGCACCTCTGTGCTCCTAGCTGGACTTTTCTGATAGCTCTGAACAACTGTTAGAGCAGTTGTGTTCATCTGTCTCCCCTACTACCTTGGGAGCTCCTCAAGTTCTATTCATCTGTGTTCTCTTGGCATCTAGTTCAAGGGCTTGGCAGATAGTAGCTGTTCAGTGAAAATTTATTGAGTCAGAGAGGTTTAGGGGGAAAGGGGCAATTCAGGTTCAGTGGGCAGCATAGCTGCAGCCCACTGACCTGACATTAGGTACAGAAGGCATGCTATCGATGTCAAAGTCAGTGTCTTTTCTTCTGTAGGCGCAAGCATTGTTAGTTGAACTGTGGCCTCATAGCTACTTCCAACGCTCTCCCAGAAATTCACAGGATGATCTGATTTTTCAATGTCTTTAAACTCTCCCTGAACTCTGCGGGCTGTTGATCCCTCGTTGTCTCCATCTCTGCCAGGTCTCTTGGAATCTTTGTGTTTTTCTTTTAGAAACTCTGCTAATGGGTTTCATAAGGCCATGTAGCATTTACCTTTCCCATCCTCAGTTCATAGGATCTGGCTGAATTCATTTGTCCATTCCTTTGCTCTTTATTAGCAGGAGAGTCAGCGCCTGAGATTCACCCTGCGGCCTCACTGCAGGGTCAAGTCCTGGCAAGCTCTGTGACCTTGGGAAAGTGACTAAATTCCTCTACACTTTCAGTTACCACCTGTATAAAGTGGGGATATAATAGTGCCTATGTTATAAGGTTGTTGTGAGGATCCTAAGAAGTACTACTGATAAAGAGCAAGAACTCCATGAACATTTATGTTAGTCACCCAGCAAACATTTCTTTAGTACCCGTATGAGCCAAGCACTATTCTATGCTCCCTGCATGCATCCAGTTCACAGATCAGTGGGGGAGATGGGGAAAGACACACAGAATTACAAATAATGTTACATATGCACTACATGATGACATGCTCTGAGTGGCGTCCAAGAAGCAAAGAGCAACGATAAAATATTTTATTAATGAACATGCATCACTGAAGAACAGTTCACTGGGCACACAAGAGGCCAGGCAAGGAGACTAGGTGGGGAAAGGAAGAAAGGGAAAGACAGTGACTGACATGCTCAGGAAACTCAAGAGGTTGTAGCTCCTGGAACACCAAATATTTGGAGGCACACAGATGAACAAGAGTGGAGACAATTGCAGACTCAAAGAGACTTGGATGACATGCCACTTGGACCATGGACACTAGGAGAAATGGGCATTTGGGGACCTGCCATCCTTACACATGCATTTTTTTATTTGTGGTACTGGTGATTTAATCCAGGGGCATTCTACCTCTGAGCTATACTCCCAGCCCTGTTTCATTTTTCATTTTGAAACAGGGTCCCACTAAATTGCTGAGTGCCTTGCTGTGTTGCTAAGGCTGGCCTCCATCCCGAGATCCTCCTGTTTCAGTTTCCCAAGTACTAAGATTACAGGTGTGCACCCCATGCCAGACCTTACACTTACATTTAAGAAAGCTTGCTTCAACTGGAATCAACTTGATGGTGATTGCAGTGGTCCTGGCAAGATGAGAGGAGCTCAGACAGAGAAGAAGAAGGAACAAACTTCAAAGACATAGAGAGCAGAAGATTGGCATGCTTCATCTATAAGAGGCCAGATAATAAATATTTCAGGTTTTGCAGGCCACCCCATCTACCCAGCTACTCAATACTGCCATTACAAAAGCATCCCTAGACAACTTGCAAACAAATGTACATGACTGTGTTCTGATAAGACTTTGTTACAAAAGGAGGCTGCAGGCCAGATTTGATCCACAAGCCATAGTTTGCAGACTTCTGGTTTAGAAGATGATTGGATAGGAATCATCATCCATTCAGCATGGTTAGGGGAAGTGCAGGAAAAGGAAACTAAGGCATTTCAAAACTCTCCATTGGGAGCCAGGAGTGGTGGCGTACGCTTGTAATCCCAGTACTTGGGAGACTGAGACAGGAGGATCCGGGTTCTCGGCCAGCCTCAGCTACTTAGTGAGGCCCTCTTCAACTTAGCAAGACCCTGTTTCAAAATAAAAGAATCAAAAAAAAAAAAAAATAGGGCTGGGAGTGTAGCTTGGAGGTAGAATGCCCCTGGGTTCAATCCCCAGTACCGCAAAAAAAACAAAAACAAAAACCGTTTAACCCTCTCCAGTGGGCCCCAGGTCCAGCACCCTATTGTTTGCCAGGTGGCCCAGCACTAGTCCACCTTAAGTTGCTCTCTTTGCAAATATAGAGACTAAAATTCAACAAACTCTTCTGCATTAAGGAAGTAGTTTCCAAGATCAGCCTCCTTCTGATGCCCCAGAGGACTCATGATCCAATCTTCCAATCTTGGGAGAGAATGGAGAGCAATTATGAACTACTGACCCATGGTACAACCTTCTGGATTTCCTGGCTCCCATTTCCAATACTGGCCTGCTCCAGGCCTGTAGAACAAGCCAGAGCTACCACAGTGCAGCTGAGAGCCACAACAGGCAGAGGGCTGACCACGGCAGTGCACGCACTTCAACCAGACCTTTTGGATTTATGCAATAACAGACTGCGGGAAGATGGCATGTGAATCTAATTTGGGAAAATCATAAGTACCACAAAAGCTGGCTATTTAAAAAAAAAAAAAACCCTGCAGATAATTCCAGTGTAAAAGTGTCTCGTGTGTGTGTGTGTGTGTGTGTGTGTGTGTGTGTTTGTGTGTGTTCCCTCTACATCATTGATGAGAAGATGACACAAAACTTTCAAAGGATCCTTGAGTGATAGCTTTCAAAAATTTTAAATACTCCATTGTAGGTATTATCCCTTCTAGAACTCTATCACCTGGACATACTTGCAAGTGCGTAAGCCCTAAGTTACCTACTTGGCAGCATTCATTGTAAAGGCAGACTTGAATTTAGATTCACCTGTAGGAAAATAGCTAAACTAGGGTCCTTCCCAGGATACTACACAAACGTTGAAAGTTTGAGATAGATTTGTAGGAATTGACACAGCTAGATGACCCTGATTCATTGTTGAGTTTAAACAAAAAGCAAGTCACAGTAAAATAAAAGTGGCTTCAGTGTTGAAAATAAGCTTACTGGTATCTCCAGAAATATATGCAGAGCACAGTTGGGCCAGCACTAGAGTGCATCGAGTCAGGTACCCAGACAGTTAAGGAGGTTCTCAATCTCAAGCTCATAGAAAGGTCTTTTGAGCTCAAATAAAACTTTCCCCCTCTATGTTGTTCATGTCAAGTATTTTGATCACGGCAATGGAAAAGCTGAAACAACCAGCTGCAGTCAGTTAGCTACCTCTGCCTCCATCAGGTGACATGTCAGGTAATTTCAGTACAAGACAGAAAAACATCCACCCTCCCTGCTCCAAATCTCTGATATTAATAAAAGGCAGGCAAGGGGTGTACAGGTGGAGTAGAATGCTCTCTGGACCAGAGGTAGAAAAGCCAAGCTCCAGCCCAGCTTTGCCTCACACCAGTTCTTTATAAAAAAAAAAAAAAAAAAAAAAAAAAAGCCAGTATGTGCCTAAATCTCTTTTCAGTATTTTGATTTGCAAAATGGGAAGTACAATGCCAAAAAGACTCAATGAAATGATACAAGTGCAATTACCCAGCACAGGTATGCTCTCCCCAAAGTTAGTTTTCTTTCTTTCTGAAATTTCACCAAAATGTCTTACAAATCAACCCCCTTTCTCCATCAATGTGCAGGCCGTCTCAGAGCAGCACCACCTTGTTTCTCATGAGTTATCAGTTGGCAGACTCCCTCAACATCACAGTTTTTCCAAACCCAGAATATCCAGTTTTCTAAGAGATTGCAGATGTGAAGTCTCAAACAACCAAGAAAAGCAAAACACCTTTGAATTATCTGATGCTTTGGCCTGAGTACTATTTAGGGAGAATCTACTGCTCTTTTTCTTTCTTTCTTTCTTTTTTATTCCCTACATACATCAAGGGCCTTCTTCAGTAGTATCCTGACTAGTGAAGAAAGGCCCCCCGAGCAGATCTGGAACCAGTAGAGCACATGAGGCTAGGTGAGTGTTTGATATATCAGAAGCAAAGGTTTCTACTAAGTGTGGAGTCTGTTTTTCAGACTGACTCATGTACAGAGCATGATCTCAGTGCCAACAAAATAAGCAATTAGGCTGGACCCTCAAGAGTTCAGGGTCTCTTGAAGGAGAGGATTGCAATGTGTGAGCAGAGCATTTGCTCTCTCTTTACTGATAAAGGAGTTGGAGGAGGGATTTAATATATTGTGGTTGAAAAGAGGTGGGAAGGAAGGCAGAGGCAGAAGAGTGGTTCCAATTACTCTGCTGCTGCTGGGGGCGTCAAGTGTTTGTTGGGGAGGGAGGTGGATATGCAGCACCCATCATATTTGCTGTTGTTGGTAACATCCTGTTTATATTGTCTTCTGCTCAGAAACAGTGGAGTCTCCCAGTGACTGCAGTGAAAGGGGACAGCCTTGGGAGGCTGAGACAGGAGGATTGCAGGTTTGAGGACAGCCTCAGCAACCTAGTGAGACCCTGTTTCAAAACAAAAACAAAAAAAGACTGGGGCTATAGGTTGGAGGTAGAATGTACCTGGGCTCAATCCCTAGTCCCACGAAAGGGGGGAGCAATATATGAGTCGCTGGGTCCCTCGTCCGGCTAGGGAGGCAGCACCATGTCAACTAGTGGCCAGAAGTAATGCCATCCTTTCACCCTGTTGTGTCTTATTAATGTGACTTTCTAAGTGTCTCGGGATGTAAAGAAGAGTAGAGAAACAATGTGATGGAGCCCTGAGGAACTGCTAATCAAGGCACCCTGTCCTTCCCCAGTCAACAGGGAGACCCAGAACCCTATCGAAGGCCAATTCCCTCCCAAGAACTCTATTCATGACCAGAGTGTCCAAGACAAAAAATGGTAGGAGAACACTCTTTCCATTGGGTAAGGCCACTGAGCAACTCCAACACCCACTGCTGCTCCTGCCTGGCCCTGTCTTTTCCAAGCCTAGGTTTTTAGCCTTTTCTTTTATGAGCTCCCCCTAATTCTTCCAACAGATTCACTTTTCACTTAAGTTAACCAATCAGTTTCTGCTGCTTGCAACCAAGGAATGTCAACCAATACCATGGTTGATGTGTGGGGCAGTGTATGTTAGCACATGTGCACATGTATGCATGTGTCGGGGGTGTAGTTTTGTTTTGTGTAATGTAAGGTTCCAAGCACCCTTTGTGCCCATGAAAACTGGAGTCTGTCTTCGTCCTCCCACACTGTCCCCCATTCTACCTGCCCAAAGCCCAAACTCTGCCCTAGAGTCCTCTCGGGTCAGAGGACAGGGTAGGAAGCCCTGTGAGCCCCTGCTCTCTCCTCAGGAGAGCCCTGCAATGGAAGAGCTGGCCACTGAGTGCTGGGGAAGGACAGAGCAGCAGAGCCAGAAAGGGGAGGGGGAGCAGGGGCACCTTGCTGGGCCTGGATGCCATGCTCTTTATCAGCATGAATCCCATAAAAGGCCTCAAGCAGGTCTGCCCCTGGGGATGGGAGGGGGGCCTCTTTTTTTTTTTATTTTTCCACCAGGACCAAGTCCACTCCTTTGGGCTGTCCTGGTGGGAGGTCAGGAAGAGGTTCCCACCCCTCTTCGAGAGGCCGCTCAGTTCCCAGCCACCAGGGGTGGGCCCAGTCGGGGCGATACAAGCAGATGAGCAATATAGCTGGTATTTACTATTGAGAACACATCAGGGCAAATATTTGGCCAAGTGTTTATTTGCTAGTGGAACTTTTTCAATGGTTGAATGGAGCCCAAGTGTCAGCATGGGGAGTTTGATTAAAAACAAACTGGAGAAATGTCTCCCTGCAGTTGTGAGCGGGAGTGTTTGCTTCTTTAGCTCTGGAACCCTGGCAGGCTCTGTCCCTTCACTCAGGACAGCGAGGCAGGGGGCCCTGGCCTGGCAGGCTCCTCCTGCCCCTGTAGCCGGTCAGGCCAGGACTTCATGCCTGGACAAAACTGGGTTCTAGGAAACAGTTCAAATAATGCTATGTACATATGTGAAACGATCAACACTAATCTCAATAACATATGCAGGGAGGGGGAGGGGAGGCAGCAGGGTGAGATCTAGAGAGGAACGCTGCGTGCATGGATGTTTCTATCGCTCTGAACTTCATTATGATGTACAATTACAATGCGCCAATAAAAGTAGATTTTAAAAAAAATAGCAATAGCCAGGCATGATGGTGCACTCCTGTCATTCCAGTACTTGGGAGGCTGAGACAGGAGGATCACAGATTCGAGGACAGCCTCAGCAACATAGCAAGACTCCCAGCAACCTAGCAAGACCCTGTTTCCAAACAAAATATTAATAATAAAAAGGGCTGGGGATGTAGCTCAGAGGTAGAGTGCCCCTGGGTTCAATCCCCAGTACCACACAGACAAAAAAGAAAACAAACAAACAGGTCTGATGCCCTTTGGGCCCAGTGCAGAGTGTGGGGCAATGGGTGGGACGTCTCCATCTCCTGGGCACATTACTGAGGAGCCACACTAAGGACGGCTGAGCGGCTGCTGACCATCACCCTGCTGGCCACTAACGCTCTGCAGAGCCAGACCCACCCAGCTGTCTTTCCTTTTCCCTGTCATATATGCTTCCTCTCTCCATGTAAAGTTCAGTGCTTTCGAAGTGTATGTCTCTTGCAATTAACTCCCAACAGCTCTGCACAAGAGTTCCAGAGCACACCTTGTTCTTCCCCAAAAGAAAGCTAGCCAGTGTCTCCTACGTCCCTACCCTGCACCAGGCTCCATGCCAGGCCCTTCCATTCCTCATCATGGGCAAGTAAACTGAGGCTCAAAGGTGTGTGGTGGTTGGCTTGAGGCCACAGAGCCGGAAGGTGGCAAGACAAGGTTTGAGTGTAGATTTGTTGGACTCTGAAACCCATGCTCCATTTTATTCCTTCCTCTAGCTTTCACAAACAGCAACTGTGCTGGATGTTCCAGGACAAGAAAGCAAGCCTGCAAACACCAGAGGAGACCTGCAGGGACCTCGCCCACCTACCAAAGCCCTCAGCTCTCAGGAGGGGTGGAGAAAGAAGACCAGCCCCCCTACTAGGCAGCAGGCTCCAAAACCCCAGGATGCTCAAGCATCGCAACCAGGGGCCAGCCGCTGTTATCACCTGCTTCTCAAACTCATCCAGCTCAAGAGAAAAGGCAAACCAACTGGGAGGAGAAAGCTGAGACCCCCAGAGATTTGCCAGTTGTCCCTGAGAATATTCCTCCCTCCTTCCCACATTCCCACCTGTGCTTCCCAGACCACAGACCTAGGTGCAGGTTCTCCTGGGCACACAACTGGGAAAGATGAAATGCCACCTCTGAGCTCCAGTGGTCCACCTGTAAGGTGGGGAGAATTGCACATCTCAGCACCAGGACTATTAACTAAGAGGACATGGGGCAAGACAGTACTGGACGTCAGCAGTCACCCCAAAGAGTGTTAGCCTCCCCCCACTACACACACATGCACACACACTTCTACTGAATCCACATGGGAATGCCCTGGTTCCTAAAAGAGAGGAGAAAATCCAGCTCTCCAGCCTCAGGCAGCTCCCCACCCCCACCTGCAAGATTGAATAGTCAAAGCCAATCCTTTACCCCTTGCGACTCTGCAAATTGCAAGCAAACAAGACTGCTCATGATAGGCGGCCCTGGAGTGCGGCCAGATTCCTGAGGGTGAGAAAAAATATCACACTAAATCTCCAGGAGACAGTCCCCAGAGAGAAGCTGCTCTTACCAGGGGACCCCTGACTTGCCTCCGACATCTGACCCGAGTCCCGCTGTGGGAAATCCTTCTGTGATGAGGGGTGTGTGACTCCCGGACTTCGTTTCCTTGCCATGGGCCTGAAAGACCTCTCACCCCTCACCTCACAGAAGGGGAAACTGAGGCCCAGAAGAGATGAGCAGTGGGGCCCAGGGCATACAACAGTCCAGGATCGATTCTCCATCTCTAAGACGGGGCAGATACACGTTTCCAGCAGAGGGAAGTTTGATAAAGCATCCTGGGTGTTGGAAACTAACGTTAGACTTAGCAAAAAGAGAAATAAGTTTTAATTATATGAAGTACTAAAAGTCAGACAAATGTTTGGTTGGGCCTGAGTTAAAAGAAAATTAAGAAATATTCCCCTAGACAACAGGGATGAACCACCCAACAGGAAGTGTGCAAAAACCACTCTCCTTTCTTATTTTTATTTTAGTTTGTGTGTGTGTGTGTGTGTGTGTGTGTGAGAGAGAGAGAGAGAGAGAGAGAGAGAGAGAGAGAGAGAGAGAGAGAGAGGAGAGAGACTGGGAATTGAACCTAGAGGCATTCTAACTCTGAGCTACACCCCTAGCTCTTTTTATTTATTTATTTTTTAAACAGGGTCTAGCTAGGTTGCTGAGAGTCTTGCTATGTCACTGAGGCTGTCCTTGAACCTGTGATCCTCCTGAAAACCTCCCAAGTACTGGGATTATGAGCCTGTCCACGACTCCTGGCTCACTCCCTTTCTTTATGAAAAGTCTCCCCCTCATTCCTCCACTCTTTCCTCTCTCCTCTGCCACATATATGCAGTTGTTCCTTAGTTGTTTCAAATGAGGGCATGAATAAAACCACACATAATTAAAATCATGGCTCACAATTGTATTTTTCCTAATTCTCTCTTATTTGAGCCTCACTGCAGTCCTGTGTATCCTAGGTTTTATTAATGACATGAAGAAGAAATTGAGAAATGAGATAATTTTCCCAGCGTCACACAGCAACACAGTATTAAAAAGAAAATTCTGAGCCAGGTATGGTGGAACATGCCTGTGATCTCAATACTTGGGAGGCTAAGACAGAGGGTTGCAGGTTAGAGGACAGCCTCAGCAAGTAGAGAGATTCTCATCAACCTAATGAGACCCTATTTCAAAATAAAATTAAATAGGGCTGTGGGTGTAGCTCAGAGGTAGAATGCCCCTGAGTTCAATCCCCAGTACCATACATACATACATATATACATACATACATACATATATACACATATACATACATATATACATACATAGAAAAAGAAAATTCTAGCTCAAATGGTCTAGGACACTAAACCTTGTGTTTTTTGTAGAATGGTAACTTCTCTGCCATTCTGCTAATTGCCCTGTAAGTCTCCCAACAGGGACCTGGCCAGACTTTGATCCCAGGTCTTCTGTTTTTCCTATTTTTTTTTTTTTTTTTAGCAGAAGGACATGTCTAGAAGTGTAATTACCCTAATTTTTATACAGTCACACGTTGCTTTACACTGGGGACACATTCTGAGAAATGCACTGTGATTATGTGATTTTGTTATTGTGTGAACATCATAGAGAGTACTCAGGATACACTGAGATGGCTACAACATTCCTAGGTGATATAATCTTACATGAGTATTGATATATATGTAGTGTATGGATGACTAAAACATTGTTATATGGCTCATGACTGTATATGTATATGTGTGTATGTCTATACACACATGTATATTTTATGTGTATATACGTAACAATAAACACATATTATGTAGTTAAGTAATCTTATATACATAATAGCTACATATACATGTGTGTGCATAAAAGAAATCCATAAAAGGGAGGAAAAAGGGAAAGAAGATCAGATGTGAAGGAGGAAGAGAAGAAAAAGGAGATAGAAAAGTCACAGGAGTAGAGAGAAGAGGAGAGGGTAGGTGAAAGAATTGCCAGAAGTAGAGAAAGTCAAGACATACTTCTCAGCAAAATAAACAGTGGTACCACTTCGAGGCCATTAATTTGACGGAAATTCTCAGAGTGCTCTTTGGGTCCAAGAAGTGCAGGTTCACCCAGCGAGGGTTCCCCAGAGCCCACCTTGTCTCTGTGGCCGCAGACTCTACTTCTGTACCTGCGGGAGGAGATGTGGAAGGGCAGGCAGGTGTGGGGCTGATGGAGGGAGGGTTGTCACCAGGTCTAGTTCCAGGAATCCTGGACAGTTTCCTACCCTTCTTCCTGAAGCTGGTCAGGGCACCCTCTAACACCTGGGGGCCTCATGTCCACACATTATCAGCTTCTCCCTGGGACCTGGGCTCAGATTAGCCTATCCCATCCCCTTTATATACCTGGAGATGTAGACTCCAGATATATTTCTTATTGCAGTTCCAATATGCCTTGGTTTCCTCTTCTGTAGATTGGGCTAGTAAAAGACCATTCTTAGACCATTCAGGCTGCTTAAGAAAATGCCATAGAACCAGTAGCTTCCTTGCTTCCTGATTGATTGATTGATTGATTGTAAGCCCCCCCCCCAGTCCTTTTTATTACTTTTTATTTTGAAACAGGATCTCACTAAGTTGTGGAGGGCCTTGCTAAGCTGCTGAGGCTGTCCTTGAACCTGGGATCCTCCTCTCTCAGCTTTCCAAGCCCTGGGATTACAGGAGTGTGCCACCATGCCTGGCTCTGAATATCTTATAAATAGAAATTTGTTTCTCACAGCTTTAGAAAGTGGGAATTCCCACATTAAGGCACTGGCAGATGTAGAGTCCGATAAGGGCCTACTTCCTGATTCACAGAAGGCCAGGACTTTGCTGTGTCCTCACAGGGCAGAAAGTGATGAGGGTCTCTCTGGACCTTCCTTTATGAGGGCGCTAAGCTCATTTGCAAGGACTCCATCCTCATGTCCCGATTACCTGCTCAAAGCCCGCCTCCTGATACCATCATGTTGGGGACAGGCTCCCATTACGAATGTGGGGTTCATAAACACTCAGTCTAGAGCAAGAGGCACCTCATCGCTAGTGGTGAGGACTAAATGACTGTGCAGACACAACTTGGTGCTGAATCCGTCTCCACAGCCACCATGTTCTTTTTTTTGTTTTTGTTTTTGTTTTTTTGCGGTACTGGGGATGGAACCTAGGAGCATTCTACCTCCACGCTACACCCCCAGCCCTATTTTTTATTCTTTATTTTGAAACAGAGTTTCACTAAGTTGCAGAGGGCTTCACTAAGTAGCTGAGTCTGGCTACGAACCCAGATCCTCCAGACTCAGCCTCCCAAGTATGGGGATTACAAGTGTGCACCACTGGGCCTGGCTCCAGGTTCTTCTAACCCAGGCTGAGCCCACTTCCCCCGCCCTCAGCTATGGCTCTGGGTGTGGAGCACGGTTCCTGAAGTATCTATCAGAGGGCTGACTGAGCCCTGAAGACCCCATGTCATAAGTCCAGGGAAATCAAAAGTGAAGCTTCTGGCCTTTGAGGGATGACCTGGGGGGGGGGTATTAATTTAGATGACATTTATTGCATGCCTACTGTGTGCATGGTCCCATTCACGTGCTCGGCAGTTCCATTACAAATAAGGGACCCAAGAAGAGCCCCCAATGCTCCTTCCCAAACTTTTCCTCTTCTTCTTTTTAAAAAATTGCTCACGTGTCTGTCTCTCTGAGTAAACTGCCAGCTCCCAGAGGACGGGGCTCTGCTCTCTCTCTGCTCCACTTCCCACTGCACTTGGCACAAAATAGACGCTCAGTGAACATCTGGGAAATCAGCCAGCGAGGACACAATGAGAGTCCCCAGGGCGGGCGTCCCCGCGGAGATGGAGAGATGCCGACCTTCTCCAGTCACCAGCAGTAGCTGTGAGCAGTATCTTAGTCAAGTCAGAAGAACCGGAAATGTGGAGGCAATCGGACGGGCACTGGACTCCCTGCGTCCACATGTGGCCTGGGACCAGTGGCTCAGTATATCTGAGTTTGGCTCCGACCTCTTCAAGTTGCTGGAAGGATGAAATGAGAGGATCAGACGGTGGCCCTGGGCTCCCAGACGGGCTGTGCCCTTCCTCCAAACAGCAGGACAGAGCCTGACCCCCTTGTCTTTTCTAGTTTGAGATAAATTCATGAAGAAAAAAAGAATTCCAGGTCAACCCATGGAACAAGAGCTTCATCTTACAAAAAAGACACCCCCTGGGAATTTTGCAGAAATGCTTTGGGTTTTGTTTTGTTTTTAATTTTATTAGTGCCCTGTAATTTAACATAGTGAGATTCACGGTGATATATTCATATACACACACAGCATCGCTTGCTGTGATTGCCTCCTAACGCCGTCTTGGAACATACTGTTTTGTTTTTGTGTTTGTTTGGTTTTTTGTTTTTGTTTTTTGCTACTGTGAATTGAACTCAGGGGCATTTTACCTCTAAGCTACACTCCTAGCCTTTTTTTTTTTTTTTTTTTTTTTTCAGTACTGGGAATTGAACCTAGCAGCATTCTACCTCTGAGCTACATCCCCAGCCCTATTTTTTATTCTTTATTTTGAAAAAGGGTCTTGCTAAGTTGCAGTGGACCTCACTAAGTAGCTAAGGCTGCCTAGATCCTGTGTTGCTCCTGTCTCAGCCTCCCAAGTATTGGGCTTACAAGCCTGTGCCACAATGCTCATTTTTTTGTTTTTGTTTTCTAAACAAGGTCTCACTAAGTTGCTGAGAATCTCTCTAAGTCGTGAGGTTGTCCTTGAAGCTGTGAACCTCCTGTCTCTGCCTCCCAAGTACCCAGCTATTGTTTTACGCCACAACATCATCATAAAATAATTATAGTATCACTGTGGCTCCTTTACATATGCATTATTTCTCATTTGATCATTGTATCAGCTCCAGGAATAAGTGTGCACAGCCCCATTTCCCAGACAGGGAGCTCCCTGGGAGACTCGCATGACTCCTGGGGAAGGAATTGGTATTCGAACACCCCTCTGTGGATCTGTCTGATTCCAAAGTATATCCTCTTTCTCCTCTGCCCTGTGGCCTCCATCCACATCATGTCAAAATAACTTTTCATCCTCATCAGACACTGTAGTCAGAAGACAGGCAATGAAAGCGGGGGGTGGGACGGATCGGGCGGGAGGCAGGAGGCTGAGAATCCTATCCCTTCCTGACAGGAGCAGAAACATTCCAATTCCATTTTTCACTGTCTATCGTGTCGTAAGAACACAAAGGTCTCAGCCAAACCCCTAAATATTTCAAGAGTAGCAGACTCCAGATTAAATTAATAGCCACAGTCAAACAGTAGCTGCAACGGGGCAATTGCCAAGTCCTTTCTACCCTCATGAGAAAGGGGAGAGAGAAAGCCGTCAGTCCGGGCCTTCGATCCGGAGCCCTGAAATCAGACCGGGACAGGGCGATGCCACCCTGGGGGAGCTTTGGCACCCTCCAATCTTTTCACATTCCCTCTCAGTCGGTTTCTTTCTCACTAGGCTGCAGCTCAGGGCTTCCCTCCAGTGACAATGGGTTGGGACCAAAGTGATCAGGGCTGTTTTGACACCAAGCATCAATTCCACAGCCCAGGTTTTCATCGACAAACCAATTATTCAAGCTCATTACAAGTCTGGGGTGAGTTTTCCCATCAGATTGGAAACTTTCCTGCACTCTGCCTTTGGTTCACCCAGGAAAGAGAAACAGAGAGGAAGGCAGGAGGGAGCTATGCACAGGTTAGTAGGGAATGCTCACCTGTGTTCTCCCTGGGACAGAACCCAGAGGGAGGAAATGCCACTAAGGTGAGCACACAGTTCTGGGAGAAGGGTTCAGGCTTGCTGGAAGCAGCCTGATGGGTCTGTGAGGTTTCCTGCTCAGGGCCACCGATGGGTGCCCCACAGAGAAGCTTTGGGCAGCAAGGAGAGAGGAACAGGCTGGGCTTGCAGGAGGAGTAACCGAGCCAGAGCTGGTCGAAGCTGTTGGATAGAATCTACTCGAATGCCAACTCTTCTGCAATCAATGACCCCCAATACCTCGTGCAACCTATTTGGGACAACACCTACTGTGCATTGGGACTCAAAGCAGATGTACTGTGTCCCTCCCTAGCACCTGCCACTGAGGGTCGGTATAATAAGCACAGTCCAGTGTCACAGAGTCACTTCTGCTTACTCCCAGTGCATGACCTAAGGGAGGAACCCTGGGGAAAACCACTGTGGCCTAGGTCAAGCAAAGGTGCTCTCCTCAGTCTTTTTTTTTTCTTTTTCTTTCTTCTTTTTTTTGTTTTTTGTTTTTTTGTTTGTTTGGTACTGGGGATTGAATCCAGGGGTATTCCACCTCTCTGAGTTACATCCCCAGACCTTTTTTATTTCTTGTTTTGAAACAGAGTCTCACTAAGTTGCCAAAGTTGGCCTCAAACCTGCGATCCTCCTGTCTCAGCCTCCCAAGTACTGGGATTATAGGCATGTGCCACCCAGCCTGGCTTTTTTTTTCTTTTTCTTTCTTTCATTCTCTTTTTTTAATAACATGGATAATATTAATGGTGTTTTCTGCTTTAATTAGGCCAATCAGAAGCTGAGAGACCAACTTACCAACCAAGCTTTTGATTTTTTGTTTTTGTTTTTTTTTGGTACTAGGGACGGAACCAGAGGCATTCTACCAATGAACTACATCCCCAGCCCTTTATACATTTTGTTCTGAGACTGGATCTCACAAAGTTGCCATAGATGGCCTCTAACTTGTGATCCTTCTGCCTCAGCCTCCAGAGTCGCTGGGATTACAGGCGTGTGTCACTCCACCCAGCTACCAACAAATTTTAATAATTTTTCAAGACTCTAAGCTGTGTTCATTTGTGTACTAACACTACATTAGCTTCATATTTCTAATCAACTCTTGTTTTCTGTTTGCCATGATTTAGTATACTACATCTCTTTTAAGGAACTATCTCCTTTCTAGAAAGAAAAGAAATGTAAGGGGCCAAATCGATCCATCATTAAACAAAAGAACAATGTGCAAAATTTGGTTTCATCCTCACAAAAGCCTACTGGGATGGCAATTGTGGTCCTTGTGTTTTGGCTGAGAAGATTTGGGCACAGAGAGTTTAAATAACTTACCCAAAGTCACACCGCCAATAAGGAACATTGAGGGGATGCTAGCCCAAGTTTTTCTGACTTCAAAGCCCATACTCATTCCACTGCCCTCCCAGATGTTGCCCCCACAAAGCCCCCCCTGGCCAACTGGTCCATGGGGTCTGAGGTCCTCAAGACCTTCCAGAGTCCAAAAGTAGAGCCACAGAACAAGCCACTGAACTCCTCATCTCCCCTTCCACCCAGGATAGGACGAGAGGACACAGGTGCAGGCGCCATCTCCGTGTCCTCCTCCCCGGGGCAAGCGGGCCAGTCGTCAAGGGCCTTGGCGCCTTCGCTTGGAGCGGTGTGTGCGAGGAGGGAAGCTTCAAGCATGTGTTTCTGATTTGCATGCAGCCCGTCTGGTCTCCACAGAGCCATTCCAAGTCCGAGAAGCTGCGGGAGCCTTTTTTCTTTACACCCCTCTGCTTCTCTTCCTAGCCTTCTCTGTCTTTTTTTTTCCCTTTCTCTCTCTCTCTCTCTCTCTCTCTCTCTCTCTCTCTCTCTCTCTCTCTCTCTCTCTCTCTCTCTCTCTCTCTCTCTCTCTCTCTCTCCCTCCCTCCCTCCCTCTCCCTCCCTCTGTCTCTGTCTCTCTCTCTGACAGCTTTTCTCTTTGAATCAGACAACTCGAGTCTGCCAAGTGAAAATTTACTCAAACCTCAAAGGGCCCAACAGGGCGGCTAGGAACCCTGGAGGCAGGACGGCCCCAGGGATGCCAGGCTCCCTGGGACTCCCACTGGGCGAGGCTCCCAGCCCAGAGGGCAGGTTGACAGCGTCTCTAAATGCCCTTGCGCCTACCTAGAGGGAGGGGTGATCGCTCCACTTTGCAGGTGAGGAAGCCAAGCTCGGGGAGGTAAGAAGGTCCTCTCATTTATTTAGCACCACCTGTGTGCTGAATGCCTCGCATTTGCATCTCACTCCATCAGCCCAGCAGCCGTGGGAGGCAGGACTCTGAGGTCCTCAGAGGTGTCCACCTTTCCTTCCTCACCCAGCTCCTGAGAGGTGAAACCAGAACTCAAGTCCAGGACTATGTCATTACAAAGCCCTTTTTCCCCAGCATGCTGTGGGACATTCAGAGAACAGCAAAAGAGCACTGTTTTGGTTTTGTTTTTGTTGTTGGGTTTTATTGTTGTTTTGTTTTGTGTGTGTGTGTGTGTGTGTGTGTGTGTGTGTGTGTGTGTGTGGTACTGGGGATGGAACCCAGGAGCATTCTACTTTTGAGCTACATCCTCAGCCCTTTTTATTTTTTGTTTTGAAACAAGGTCTCACTAGGTTGCTTAGGGTCTTGCTAAGCTGCGGAGACTGGCCTCAAACCTGCAATCCTCCTGTCTTAGCCTCCCAAGTACTGGGATTATAGACATAAGCCATCATGCCCTGCTGAAATTATTTCTGACTGAGCAAGAGCCAGAGAAGGCACTGAAGGCAAGTAAGAGGGGACTGGCTTTGAAGGAAAAGGTGTTTTTCAACAGGGAAGCAGTATGCTGAGCCCTTAGATGCAAAAAACAAAAACAGCCCCTAATCTAGGAAGGATCTTACCTTAACCCATTTTATCTCATAGTCCCAGAGGTAGAACACCAAAAAAAAAAAAAAAAAAAAAATTAAATTGAGCACTTATGGTAGTTTTGAAGTAATATTTGAATATTTACTAAGTTCTAGAGTTGGAAACTTGAAACTTCATGGATTAAAGCTGTTAGGACAGGGCGTGTGCCTTGGTCAAGTGTGCTGATGAGTGAGCGACTAGTCCTGGTGAACTCTGTTTGCTGAAGGCAGAGTAGGGAGGAAATGAAAATTATTGATGGAGTCCTTTTTTAAAAAATATACCTTTATGTGCATTGTAGTCCCACATCATAATGAAGTTCGGAGTAATAGGGACATACATGCACACAGCACTTGGTGAGCTTTCCCCTGGCTGTCTCCCCGCTCCCTTCCCCATACATGATATTGAGATTGACATTGAGAATTTCATGTATCTGCATAACATCAACAGAAGTATTCCTTCACCTAATCCTAACCCAAACCCTCTTCATCGCTCCACTGGGGTTTCTCCTTCTTTATCTGAAGTCCCTCTGGTATCCAGATTTCTCCCTAGCTTCCATATATGAGAGAAAGTATAGGACTTTCTGTGACCGGCTAATCCCAACATAATGGAGTCTAAAATATGGGGAATGGAAGGGACTTTAGAGAGCAGATGAGCCCCCTCATTTTATCATGTTGAACCATATGAAGTTGCTGCTATTTGGTCACTTTTGACCTAGGAAAACAGAAATCTCTTATGGTTCAGCCTAATACCAATGAAGAAACTGGACCCAAAGAGGGACTGTGAGTTTTGAGCAGTCACAGAAAAAGCAGGTGGCAAAGCCAGGCTTGGCTGGTGTCATTCAGAGAGTAAAGAAGGGCAGAAGGATGAACACAACCAGCCCTAGCTTCCTGTGTCGGAAGTGCAGAGAGGAGCAGGTTGGTGCAGAGCATGGTGGAGCTTCAGAAATGCCAGTCTCAGAGGTTCCCCATGTGCACACCCTGGGCTCCTAGAAAAGCATGTGCTCAATATCTGCCACCATCATCATTTAGACAGGCGCATCTGACTTCGTCTTTTAAGATATTCTGCCGACAGATGCAAGGTGAGCGGGGTCTTAGAAGCCCTTTGCAACCAGACATGGTCTTCTTCTCTCTGGTATCTACAGGTCATAGCACAGTTCTAGGTATGTGGTCACAGTCCTATCAGGTTTGTCAAATTCAGTCCAGCTACCCCTTCACTTCTACCCCTCTCAGGTTGTGGGGCTTCAGCAATTGTCTCCTACTCCCCTATGTCTCTCTGATCTTGTTCTCTAACTTTTGCTTTTAGTTAAGAAGCTTTGAGTGGCAGGATATGGTGGGGGAAGAGGACCAAGGATAGGGGATAATGTGGTCATGGAAGGACCTTGAAGCTCAGGGATGGCTCTGCTGATCCACTTTTTTTGTATTGCATTTAGAAAACACTGGTTTTTATAAGAAAACAAGGGGCAAATCCATCCCTATCCAGTGGGCAGGGGGATTTGGGAGCAAGCATTAGCCTCCTAAGAGGGTTCACAAGTTTATACTTAGTCTCTCTCTCTCTCTCTCTCTCTCTCTCTCTCTACACACACACACACACACACACACACACACACACACACACACCCCTTTCGTATCAAGCACCAGGTTCAGCAGGTCAGAAAGGAATGGTACCATTGTTCCCTGTTTATGCCTGCTTTTCAAGAGACTGCCCCAGAAAGTGCCTTCTCTACCCTTCCCCTACCTGAAAATAAGATTAGAACTTGCCCTTGATTTTGTCCCAGGACCAGTCCAGCTCAGAATGCTCACAGCAGGGCCATTCAACACGCACTAATCATTTCTTCCTATCTTCCCATGAGATTATAATACTCTGGGCTCTGGCTCCTGGTACAGCCTGACTGTGTTAGGCCCCGACGCACTCCAGTCACTGTGAAATACCCTGGAAAAAACAGGCCCTGGAAGAAAAGATCTCCTTAGGGAGCTGCAGCCTCAAACTCCAATTTCACCAAAGTTGCTGGCAGGGATGGGGGAGGGACAGAGTAGACATGGAAGTTGTGCTTTCCAGGTCCTCTGCATTTCGGGAGAGTCTGCAGTGGCCTAGCCCCTTGGGAGTCTCCATTGCAAAGTGTCCAAGTGTCTTCCAAAGAGATGCTTCTCAGTTTCCCCTCCTGACCTTCTGGAAAAAGGAGACTGCCCTCCTTCCAGTTATCTCCAGCCAAACACATCCTGGGACCCACTTGCCTCTCTCTCTCTTCCAAGCTCTCTTTTTTTCCACCAAACAGATCTCCTCCTGAATGTAGCCTGTAGCACAAAAGGCCCCAAAAGAGGTGGCCTCTCTGATTCTTTCCAGCTGTCAGAGGGGCCAGCTAAGAATAACCACACCCAAAATAGCACTTGGGATGATTTAGGTGTGGCCCAGCCCAGAGGCAGGTGGATGGACTAGATGACCTTTTGAGGTTTTTTCTACTCCTTGTATATCCTATTTATTCAACAAAAATATACTGAACACCTATGACATGCCAGGCACTATGCTAGGTGCTGGGGATGAGTGGAGCTCTCAGCGCCATGAGTAAACCACAGACCTGCCTCTGCCCCCCAGCCCTGCTCCTGCTACAGTCTATCTGAGTCACTAGGTTCTGCTCCTGAACTGTGACACTGTGTTCAGACCTCTAGCCTAGCTCATAACATGGTCGGTCTTGTATTTACTCATCCCTTCAGGGGCTCCATTCCTGGATTCTGAATTCTGGAGACAGGAAATTCTTTCTATATCTCCAGAACTTGTATGTTGTCTGGCCTACTGTGGGTGCAAAATAAAGATAAGTGGGTAGATGGATAGATGGATGGATGGATGGATGGATGGATGGATGGATGGATGGATGGATGATCTTACTTTATAGACCAGTTTGGGTTTTCCTTCATCTGCTTCTTTCTTTGGACTCCATTTGATTTGGCTCCACCCTATCAATTTGGGCTGTGTTAAGATTAAATATAAGATATTTAAAGTGAACATTTGAGAATAAGGATGTCAAATCCATGACACATATGCTGTTATTCTTACTCCCACATCCTTGGCCTCTTTCCTGATAAGTACAGACAGACAGATACCCTCAGAATTCTTCTCAGAGAAGGTCTCAGGACACTCACAGCCAATCATTGAAGATGTTAGGTATGTTGAAGCTCATCTGCCATTTATGAACTAAAAGATAGGCTTAGTAAGCAGAAGCAGAAGTGAGATTGAACAGCAGGTGTCACACCCCTAAACCAGTCTTATAACAGATAGGCCTGCCCCATTTAATTAATACTAAACAGTACTTGAAAAATATATGAACATTTTTATTCAGCTGCTAGTTAATGATTGGGTTCTAGATATTGACTAATGGATTGCTTACTCGTCTCCATAAGAAACCTCCAAATTCCCAACTGCCCCAGGGAATCCCAGAATGTCCAAAGTCAGCCCTAGAGAGGATCAAAGTCTAATCATGTTGTACTCTCACCCAGAACCTGCAACGGCTCGCCATCACCTGCAATGATAAGACCCCAGTTCCTCAGTAGGGCCTTCCAGACTATCCATAAAACCCAAGGCACAGCCACAGTCATCTCCCACCAATGGGCCACTTCCTACCGCTGGTCCTTTGCCTTCCCTCTAGTCTTCTCTTGGAATGTCTGCTCCCTATCTCCACCTAGTTTGTATCTGCCTGTTCTTGTAACAACATGGAAGACTACTTCCAATTAATGCTTTATTTTAAAAATGAATTGAGTAGCCGAGCATGGTGGCACACACTTGTAATCCCAGTACTTGGTTAGGCTGAGACCGGAGAGTCACAGGTTCCTGGCCAGCCTCAGCTACTTAGTAAGGCTCTCTGCAACTTAGTGAGACCCTGTTTCAAAATAAAGTATAAAAAATAGGACTTGGGGGTGTAGCTCAGAGGTAGAATGCCTCTGGGTTCAATCTCCAGTACCACAATAAATAAATAAATAAATAAATAAATAAATAAATAAATAAATAAAAATTAATTGAACAACACATGCTTAACCTGATAA
Organism: Graphiurus murinus; assembly: GCA_004027655.1. NCBI lineage: Eukaryota > Metazoa > Chordata > Mammalia > Rodentia > Gliridae > Graphiurus > Graphiurus murinus. The sequence goes on along the minus strand of PVLC010020271.1, from coordinate 3,930 downwards.
CATACAGTGGACTGACAGAAGCTACAGAGGAGCCTCCATGTCCGGGGGAAAAAGCTAGCAGGAAATGCAGCAGCATCCAACAAAACTTAACTCGGTGGTATGGAAGGTGAGGGATGTCTTTCCTTTCTTCTGTGTTCTAATATAGTTCTGTGTCTCTTGCAGTGAGATCATTAGATTCGACCAACATCTACTACAGGATGGGAAACAAGTCTTATAGGTGTGTGTCTGTGTGGGGAGGGGAGAACTAAGGATTAAGCGCAGAGGCATTCTACCTCTGAGCTACACCTTCAGCCCCCTTTTTTTTGTTTTGTTTTGAAACAGGGTCTCACTAGGTTGCTGAGGGCCTCATTAAGTTTCTAAGGCTGGCCTGGAACCTAAGATTCTCCATGCACTGCCACACATGACAAATTAAACCACTTTCAAAAATTAAACACCTCTATCAAAGACCAGAGTGAATGAGAGCAGCTTCAAGATGCCTTTCCTGATGATACCATCACCATCCCCATAAGGCGCAGGATCTTTCTCCTTGTGTCCCATAATTCTTTATGAATGTTCATTAGAGGAGTACAGGTCTGTCTTGAATCACAGATGATTTCATACAAGCCATCTCTAGTTTTATGATGGAAAGACATTATTTTTTAATCAATCAACGAAAGGATGGCCACGTTTTCAGCCTTCACTGAAGTTATACAATACAGTATGAAATAAGTTAATATGTTCTCATTATAACTGTTCAGCCCTTCTCAATTGCATATCCCCCCAAGCATTTCAAATCCCAGGCAATTATTTGCCAAGCACTTATAAGACCAAACTGTAGAGACCTTCAGGGTGTGGTCTGCCTAGATGTTCTAATACATATTGGCCTTTAAAACAAGTAAAATCAATCACTTAGATAATTAATTTGTGGGAAATATGAAAACCAACTCTTGGCTGCAAGCCGTACACTTATCTTGGGGTTTAAGCCTTCAGCCACTGGATGAAGAATGAGGTGTGTCAAGGTTACCAGCAATAATAAGAGAATAGGCCTTCACTCCCAACCAAGACTGTACAGAATTACCCATCAGACTTGCGCAGGTACAGCATAATTGGTGGAGGATTATTTGTTTGGACTTGCAAAATGGATTTCTTAAATGTTTGAGCTGGTGCTAGAAGTGTTTTCAAAGTGCCTGCAAACTCATCTTAAACACACACATTATTAAGGGATTTCATTTGACATTTAACAATTTTGTATATTAATATTCCCCTCTTTCCCCTAAATGGCCTAATCCGTCTAAATCCACAGCATCAAAAGTCATTACACAAAAAGAACAAGATGTTGCCAGAGCCACTATGGCCCAGCATTGAATTTGCGTGAGCTGAGATGATTCAGGCAGATTTATATCCTGTTATTTCCTGAACTCAGAGCAAAAACCTCACAGGTTCAAGACTTTGAAAGCATTTGTCTGAGCGATCTCACTTCATCACTTTGAAAGGGATGGAGTGTCTGCCCTCTGCTTTAGCAGTAATGCCTTCACAAGAAGGGAAAATTTCTCTCTCTCTCTCTCTCTCTCTCTCTCTCTCTCTCTCTCTCTCTCTCTGTCTCTCTCTCTCTCTCTCTCTCTGTCTCTTTCTCTCCAATTAGAGATATGAACCCCAAAGTGAATTCCAAGGCTCCTGGCCACTGGGAAGATGGGATTTTATTTAATCTTCCTTCCACTGAAAATTTTTCTTTTACATCTTCTCTGGGTTCCCACAACATGGAAAGTGTGATGCAGAGAATGTAGGTGGCACTGCAGACTTTGAAATCATGACTTTGCCCTTCTCAGTAGCAAATGACATAAGAGCTCAGGTTATAGTAAGTAGTTTTTAACCATTTTTGAGTCACACACACTGTTGAGAATCTGATGAAAGCTGTATATTCTCTCCCTAAAGAAAATCAGATATGGGCATATATGCAAATTTTTGCTTGCAAAAATGGGTGGTTATGCTGGGCACAGTGGCATGTCCCTAGATTCCCAGGACTTGGAAGGCTGAGACAGGAGGATCGAAGGTTTGAGGCCAGCCTCAGCAATTCAGTGAGGACCTCAGCAACTTAGTGAGAACCTATTTCAAATAAAAACTAAAGCAGACAAGGGGTGTAGATTAGAGGTAGAATGTCCCTGAGTTCAACCCAGTACTAAAAAATAAAAAAGATGGTTTACATGGTGAATTGCACATCCACGGGGTTCTCTAAGGATCTATGGCTACAGCCTAAGTATCTGTCAGCTAAACACCTCACACTTGCATGATCCTTTGGTTTACAAAGCATTTCAAATCTTTCTCTTGTTTGACAACTTAATAAGACGGGTACAAAAAAGAAAAAGTATTGTCAACCTGGCTTATCTCTGTCATACAAAACAAAAATGTATTGTCACCAGGCCTAGCAGAAATATATCTTGACTTGCTATTCTCAAATCTTAATTTTAACCTGCTCCTGATGGGAAGCTGCACTTTGAAAATTCAGATTCTATTTGTTGTATTGCAAAGTAATTTGTCAATGTTAATCCCTTTGTTTGTTTTACCAATAGTGTGGACAGATCACAGACTGGGTTCAAAGGGCCGGCCTGGAGTGGGGCTGCTGCCATGTCTAGACAGGAGAAGGAAAGGTGCAGAGGACTGTGAGTCAGCTGGGTTCTCCTGTGAGCCCCAGGGGGGCGCATCTGCATCTCAAGACGTATTTCAGTAGACCCATTGTTTCCATAATGACTACAAAGAATCAGACCTACAAAATCTCCCAGACTGGTGCCGCTGAGGGGAAGATAGAGTGAGAGAGTATTGCAGGCAGTGGGAGTTTTTAAAAACAGTGTCTTAACTGCGGAGATAACAATGATTTAAAGCAGTTGTCCTCGTGTTGCATTCCTAGCCCTCTGCCTTTGAGTGGGAAGCTATAAAAGCCAGTTCTTTCATCAAGAATCCTGACTTATTAATAAATTTTCAGAACAAAAGTGTGAACGCTGTCACATGCTAAGCACAAGCCTGGCGGGAATCCAGGCCTCTCAGCACCTGGAGGAACCTATTAGGCCGTCATTAGATGTCTCCTGACACCTCTGCTCCAAATTGCTCCCCTGCCCTTGCTCACTGCATCCCAGCCTTCTTCCCCACTCCACTATCAGCGGATGCAATCAGAGTGACAGGTGAGCACAGGGACAGCACAATCTCCTCCTGACATCTCTTTTTTTGTGCTTTTTTTTTTTTTTTTTTGGTATTGGGTTGAAGCCAGGGGCATTCTATCTCCAAGCTACAACCCCACCCCTTTTTAAATTTTTTTGCTTTGAAACAGTCTCACTAGGTCGCTGAGAGTCTTGGTACATTGCTAAGGCTGTCCTCGAACCTGCGATCCTCCTGTCTCAGCCTCCCAAGTCCTGGGATTACAGACATGTGCCACCACACTCCTGAGATCTTTATCCATAGCCTAAGAGGGAGCAGTTTAGACCATTGTTGACTATACAGACATTTGTGTAGAATAAGGCATCTTCTCTGGGAGGATGAATTAGAAAAGGTACCACCCCCCTACAATGGCCCAGTCCTGCAGGTACAAGAATTGGCAATCCGAAAAAGGATTGGGTTTCAGATCTGGATTTATGGATCAGTAAATAGCCTAAACAGCCCGAGAGCAAGCCCACCCTCAAGTCTTAGTCCTTCTTCTTGCAATGGACTTAGTCCTGTGAGGACTAAGAGGAGCCAAGAATCCAAACAGGGAGGAGACCAAAGGCCCCGGTTTGGGATTAGATCTTACCAACCCTGTTCTCCATGGCTGGGGTTACTGACTGTCATTGTTCATTTAATTAACAAATATTTAATGACCCCATTCTGTGTGCCAGCCACACTAAGTTGCATCACACAGGTTTTCATTTGCTTTTTACAAAATCTCAGCCACATGGTAATTATTATTTTCTTTTTCTTTTTTTTTTT
>PVLC010020270.1:0-29442 GCA_004027655.1 Graphiurus murinus | reverse complement strand
CACCTTAAGTGAAACATCTTTTTATATGATTATTGGGCATTTATGTTCCTACTATGCTTTATCTCATAGTAATTTAATATATAGCAGGCTCAGGATCCTTTCCCCTCCAAAACACAACTCTGTACAATGTAATAGATCTTGTCACACACAGATCCCGGAGAATTTAGCCCCATGAGTTTCTAGCAGAGAGCCAGACTAGGGCCTGGGGCTTGATTACCACTAGCCCCATGTATTTCCTAGTGCCTTGAAGACATGGGAAGTCACAAGCCCTGCTTTGATCAGGCTCTGTGCTGGCTTCTTTGCTGTAATACTAGGCCAGGCAGGCTGTCAGAGCCCTAGACAAATCATGAACACTGGAGGGATGCTTGCAACCCATATGCAGATTCTCAGTAACAGGGCTTGGAAACTCACCTCTCTGTAACTAGGTTTGGCTATGAGAAAACTCAGTCTTTTCAGCCAAGCAGGGTGTCCTCACGGCCACCTGGGTATTGGGGAAGCCAGGGGATAGAACATCAGGGAATGATGTGAGGGGCAGTAATAGGTGAGGCTCCCTGTGGGTGTTCCCATCTAACTTCTGGACAGTGAATGCAGACCTTTGCTGAGAGCAATACACAGCCTTCCTGCCCAGGATGGTGAGAGATTCTGCCTCATTGCTCCCCAAAACTCCCATATTGCATCAAGTTACAAATTTCTTCACCTTCAGAAAGATAGGGGCTCTGGCCATTGTGCCTCTGCGCTCTTCTTTTTGTTAGAAAGGCAAAGTGGAGATAGGAGAATGGGCTGAGAGGGGAGCTTTGCTGGGGGGGGAGAGAGGAATTTTATCCCCTGCCTTCACTCATTCCCAGCACTTAGCATGGGGACTTCAACTCTGGAGATCATCCTCTATTGCTTACACACCCTGGGGTCGGTGGTGCACTTGCCTGTGTTAGTACTGTAACTCGGGAGAGGAGCTGAGCAGCAAGCCTGCTCTTTGCTAGTCGGCCCTGAGGATGTACTTTGCTGTTGAGATGTGGAGAGAGGAGCTTGAGCCCCTTTGGTATGGAAGCCTTCAGCCATCTGCTGTCCTAGCTGCTGGAAAGTGTTCTATCAGGGATTTGACATGATTGTCCTTTTTTCATTTAACATACATGCAACTGAAAACCTCCTAAGTACCAGACCCTGTGGGGAATATACCCAGGAACACACAGTCTAGTTGCAGAATATGGCTGGTCAATAAGTGTCCTCCAGTGTGAGAACTCTTCCAATAGAGAGACAGCTGGGCACCTGGAGAGAAGACAGGGTGCTTTTCTGTTCACTGGATGGGACCAAGTCTGTCTTCCTTCCATTGTGACTTCAAGATCAAAAGAATACTACATTTGTGCTGAGGATGTGATTCAATGGTAGAATGCTTGTCCAGCTTTTACAAGGCCCTGGGTTTGATCCCCAGCACACACAGACACACACACACACACACACACACACACACACACACACACACAAAACAAACAACAACAACAAAACAGCTATCTATCTGATGTTTAAATAACCCCATTAGAAGATGGCCACAACCCCTTAACCACCCTCCTCTTTTAGGTCCTCTTCCCATCCAATTTTGGTTGTAATTTGTGCATATGATCATATAGTGTAGCTCTTTTTCCCACTGTACTTTTTTTTAAAAAAAACAGTTTTATCATATAATCCATATACCATGAAAGTCATCCTTTTAAAGTATATAATTCAGTGTGTTTTAGTATATTCATGGCATTGTACAGCTATCACCACAGTCACTTTTATAACATTTTTTATCACCTCTCAAAAGAAGCCCTGCACCTAGTGTCACTCCCCTCCCCCACCAACTTCCGTATTCCCTCTACTCCCCCTCTCCCCTAGCTAACCACTAACCCACTTCTGTCTCTATAGGTTTGCCTATTCTGGACATTCTGTGTAAAAAGGAATCATACAATATGTGACATTTTCTGTCTGGCTTCTTTCCCCTAGTGTAATGTTTTCAAGGCTCATCTATGTTGTAGCACATATAAGTACTTCATTACTTTTTATGGCCAAATAATATTCTATCGCCCATTGTACTTTTAACTGGATTTCAAATCCCAGGAATCTGCTCTGACTTTTAAAAACTGTTCTTTATATTTTAGAGCAACCTCTAGTCCTTGCCTTCCCTCCTCTTCTGCCATGGTTACATAAGACTCTGTGTGTGTGTGTGTGTGTGTGTGTGTGTGTGTGTGTGTGTGTGTGTAATTGTGGTAAACTACACCTAACATAGAAATTTCCATACTAACCATTTTAGAGTGTAGTTGTGCAGTGTTTAATGCATCCACATTGGCGTGTGCCCAAACTCCAGAACTTTTCATCCTGTAAAACTGTTAAACAGCTCCCCATGTCCCCCTTTCCTCATTCCTGGCAACCACCCTTCTACTTCCTGTCCCCATGAAATTGACTAGAGACTTCATGTAGTATTTAAATAGAATTCTGCAGTACTCAAGGCAGTCTAAATTAGGTAGAAATAGGCAAGCCAAATGGAAAAGCTACTGCAGAATTTCTCCTTGGACCTTGCATGGTTTCCATGTCTGTGCTTCCCTAGGAGGCTGTGAGCAGCCTTCATACTAGTCCTGGTGCAGTTTCTAAGAGACCACTGACACCCAGGGTGAGGGGCTCTCTGAAATGGCAGGATAAATCCTAGGAAGAAAGTTCTAGTAAGGAGCTAAGAAGGAAATGAACCAGCAGCTTGTCTTCCTCAGGAGAAATCACAGATACAGAAGGATCTGTGGAGGATTGAAGATGTCCTAGCAGGCCTCAGTGCAAATAAAGAGAACTATAGAATCCTGGTGGAATCGGTCAAAAATCCAGGTGAGGGGCCATCTTCCTAAGTGTGGGGAGTGGGAGATGGCCTTGGGGAGGCTGGGTCTTCATGGTACTGTCACTCCACTGTCCTCCAAGTAAGAGGGTCTTCATTGCGTCTTCCTCTTCTTCCCTTCCGTGTCCCTTAGAGAGAAAAACGGTGCCTTTGTTCACTCACCCGCCTGTGCCTTCGCTCTCGGCCTCTGAGAGCAAGCCCCTGCAGCCCAGCCCTCCCACCAGCCCTGTGCGGACCCCTCTGGAGGTTCGACTCTTCCCACAGCTGCAGACCTATGTGCCGTATCGACCTCACCCTCCCCAGCTGAGGAAAGTGACATCCCCTCTTCAGTCACCAACTAAGACAAAGCCCAAAGTGGTAAGTTTCGGTGGCTAGGAGCTGAGTGCCTTTGTTTCCCCTCCAGCTGATGATCGTCCCTCTCTGTCCTCAGCTCAGCTTGTCTTCGGAGAGAGGCTATTGGAGAGTAGAACTAGCTGGAGTCTCAGGGAATCCCCAGTCCTGAGGAGTTAAGGAGTAGTGTTCACCCTGCGTTTAAGTCAGCATGCTCACCACTGTGACCCAAGCACCAGACGCACAAAACTTGGAGAAGAATTTTATTTGCCCATAGTCCTGGAGACTTCAGTTCATGTTATACTAACTTCCAAGCAGGAGCCAGGGCTGCAGGTCCTCAAGGCATCATGGTAGGGAGCAGAGAGGGTGAGGGAGCAGGAGAAGCTGCAATAGCCGGCCCAGCTCAGAAAAACACCAGGGACCCCTGCACCCCTCTCCCTGCATCCAGGTTCCCCCTCTGCACTTGGTTTGTTTCTGCTTTGTCTGAACACATGAAGTCTTGGACATTTAAAATCCAAACCATAAGCCAAGCATGGTGTTACACATTTGGAATCCCAGTACTTGGGAGGCTGAGACAGGAAAATCGCGGGTTTGTGGCTAGCCTCGGATATTTAGTGAGTCCCTCTGCAACTTAGTGAGACCCTGTTTCAAAAATAAGGAATTAAAAATGGGGCTGGGGGGTATAGCTCAGAGGTAGAATACCCCTGGGTTCAATCCCCAGTACCACAAATAAGTAAATCCAAAACCATAACACTCTGCCATTATGCCTTCCCCTCTCAGGACTGGCAGAGCCCTGAGAGATGGTCCCAGCCCTTCCATTTTGCAGTGGGGGAAAATTGAGGCCCAGTAAGAAGGGACTATGCTGGGTAGGGTAGGATTTGTGGTCTGCGTTGTGCACAGAAGTGGGTGGCTACTGGTGAGGCTGCCCCATGCAGGGCTCCGGTGGACCTGCAGAGGGCTCATCTGCAGGTCCACTGCCTGGAATGGGCCAGGAGCTCCTTCCAGCAAAAGAGTATCCTTATCCTCACAATTGAGTGCTGTGCTGGGCTGTGAAGATGCTTGTGATCTTTCCAGAACCCCATGGAGTATAGAAAGGAAGGGCAATATACCCATCCCATAGAGAAGAAAAGTAAAGCCCCAAGGTCTTGAAGTTTTCTGAAGGTCTCCATATTAGATAGTAGAGCCAAACAATCTCTTTTGTGTCATCTACCACATAACTGGACCCTCAGCCCTGGTCCTCAGATCAAGTCTGTGCCCATGTGGTGACCTGTGCCATTGCTTTGGCTTGCCTGGTATAGAGAGCGTCCAAGCTCCTCGCAATTTTAAAGAAACAGAAGATGTGGTTAGGCACCACAATAGCTTCTATTTCCACAGCAAGGCCAGCCTTGCTTAGAGATCAAAAGAGGTCTGATCCAAGTGCAGAGGGGACCTTGGCTTATGGGTTCCAGATTTTTGCCAGCAAAGGATGAGAGAAAACTTACTTGGGCACCATTATGTGCCCAGGATCTCTGATGGGGTTGGCGCACAGTGCTGGGTAAAACACAGGAATTTCCTGGACCTCACCATCTGCCTACTTCCAGCTCAGGACCCAGAGCTGGATCCAAGTGTGGTCCATGACCCAGCCAGAGTCACTGTGGATTTTCCATCTTGAGATCTTGTTTCCAATCCCAACCCTAAGAGGCAGACTGGAGCATTAGCCATAAAATACCTAAACAGGCAGCAGGAATATCTAGGGCAGGTGCCAGCAGCTGGGGCAAGGAGCCAAAGGAAAAGGTGCTCCCTTGGGAGCTGGGATACCTGGAGTCCTGTCCTTGTTCTGTCTCTGTGTCCTTGGGCAAGTCCATCCTTCTCCTGAGGCTCCTCAGTCTTCCTTTTGCAGTGAGTCATGGAGGCGCCTCCTCACCACTGGTCCTCTGTGGCTCTTGGGCAGGGCTACTTCAGCTTGGTTGAGCATCAGAGTTGCCAGGTGTTTTCTCTCCATTTTGTAGTATGTGTGTGTTTACCTGTGTTACCATTTTGTGTTGTTTGCTTGTTTTTAACATTTGTCCTAAGAATGACATAAAATAGGAATGTATAATTTAACAAATAACAATAATAAAGGGGACGTTCATTACATCCTGGGGCAGGCAGTGAGTCACTCACCATGACTGTGACTTATGTCTGAATCAGGAAGGAGGAAATATTTTATAACCACGCACATTTCCAAGAGAAAGGGCAGGAAGACTTGGACCCTGTCCTTGCTCAGCTCCTTGCCCTGGTGAAAGATCCAGAGACCATGCAGGATCAGGGAGCCAGCTCAGGCCAAGCACTGTGGAGTGGGGGACATGTTTGTTCTGGGGGTGGGTGGCATCATCAACTTTGAAATGACACAGTTAGCAGCCTGTCTTCCACGCTGCACTACAAGGAAATAGGGTAGGCACTTTGGCACAGCATGGCCCCAGGAAGCCTAAGTCTTGGATTTGAGGACACAGAATATGCAAGTAATACTTTGAAGACAGAAAATGTGACTCAACAGAAGAATAAAGGAGGGGTGGCATCTGCCCACTTCATTTTTTTTCTAACTTTTTTCTTCCCTTTCCAGAGGAACCTTCCCTCCCTGGCTCTGAAGTGGCCCGCCCAGGTGTTCAGGCCAGCACAGTGGCAGTGCCGCTCAGCAGTCCTCCCACAGCCCCGTCGCACTGGGTGCTGATTCTCGTTCTCTTTCTGAGCAGGAAGACGAGGCACCTCCCAGGCCCCCGCTCCCTGAACTCTACAGCCCAGAGGACCAGCCACCAGCGGTGCCGCCTCTGCCCAGGGAGGCCACCATCATCCGACACACCTCTGTGCGGGGCCTCAAGCGGCAGTCAGATGAGAGGAAGCGGGACCGGGAGCTGGGGCAGTGTGTGAACGGGGACTCGAGGGTGAGCCAGGGGAACTCCTGAGGCTGCCTGCTAGTGTGGGAGAGGGAAGGCCAGGCAGGTATGACAGCCTCGCGCTGCCCACAGGTGGAGCTCCGGTCCTATGTGAGTGAGCCTGAGCTGGCCACCCTCAGCGGAGACGTGGCTCAGCCCTCCTTGGGACTCGTGGGCCCCGACAGCAGGTACCAGACGCTGCCAGGCAGAGGTAAGGCCAGACCCTCCATGGAATCTTCGGGAACTGCCACTCCCACCACACTGCTCCCTGTCCTCCTCGGACCTCGCACCCCTGCCTGGGAAGGAGGACCTCGCCTGCCTTCCTCTGACCCACAGCTTCATTCTCTTCCTCTCTTATTACATGTGGCCCCCAGGAACAATGATAATAACAGTTACCCTAAAGCCTGACACTGTTCAAGCACATTATATATACTTCATACTCAAAACAGTGCAGCGAGGGAAAGTACTATGATTGTTCCCATTTTAGAGATTAGGAAACTAAGGGTCAGAGAAATTAAATCACTTGCTGAGGGAGTCAGAAGATAATCCCAGGCCTCTGGCTCCTAACCACCTCAGCCTGCAGGCAGGGGTGCTGGGTGGCTGCCATCTCAGGCCTCCCAGAAGGTTTCCCTCTTGTGTCGAGGAGTCCTTTCTTAAACACACTCCCTCAGCTGGGCCCCCTTCCTGCTGTCCTCCCTTATCTTGAGTTGCACGGAAGCAGAGGGCACCCTTGGGCTGACATTCATCCTCTACCTGGGGCCTTGCTCTTCCAGACCCTAAGTGAAAGAAGAGAATGATATGTGTGTTGTTGGCTGGGCCCTCTTGGTCCCTCAAGGGAGTGGGGGTGACTAAGGAGGGGGCCAGGGACCGTCCACCCCACCACAAATGCGTTTGACTCCTCTCTCCTCACTAAGGGCTCTCGGGGTCCACATCAAGGCTCCAGCAGTCGTCCACCATTGCTCCCTACGTCACGCTCCGGAGGGGACTAAATGCTGAAACTAGCAAGGTGACCTTCCCCGTGAGTGGCCTTGAACAGTCCAGGAGCTCCCTGTTCCTTCACACAGAGGGAGGGACAGTGAGCTGGACTAGCAATCCTGTGAGAACCGAGGAGGGCCTCTGAGGAGACCTCAACCCCTCCTGAGCTCAGGGTCCCTCTGACCCACTGCCCACCAAGAAGGCCCTACCTATTTTCCAAGGACCCCACTCTTTAATCCCCAGCCTGTCAAGGACGTGGGAGGGATCCCAAGAAACTTGCATCCCGATGTGCCGCATGTGTGTCTGACTGGACAGGCCTGGGCTTTGGGGTCTGCATGTGCAGAATGGGGTTCCGCCCAGAAAGCTTACGGGGGCCAGAGGCATCGCGGTGCTTAGAGCATGAGGTTCTCTGTGGCCAAGAGGAGCCCAAGTAGAGTATGTGAGACCCAAAACAGGGATGATACCAGCAGGGCTGCTGCCCTCTGTGCTCCCTGCCTAGCTGCTCTGTGTGTCTCACCTCCTCCTCCTCCTCAGAGACCCAAGAGTGCCTTGGAGCGCCTCTACTCAGGAGACCACCAGCGGGGCAAGATGAGCGCAGAGGAGCAGCTCGAGCGCATGAAGCGGCACCAGAAGGCCCTGGTCCGGGAGCGCAAGAGGACACTGAGCCAAGGAGAGAGGACGGGCCTGCCCTCGTCCCGCTACCTCAGCCATCCTCTCCCCGGAGATCTTGGCTCAGTATGTTAGGCAGGCGGGGCTGGGACAGGGAGCAGCGCTTCCCCTTGAGCTGAGTAGAGCTTCCCCAAGCCCCTCCAACACAAGCACGTCACACCCCGAGTGAGTGAGCCATTCACTGAGCTAGGTGGCTGAGAGGACACCGCACACCGGACCGTTTGTCCCCAGCCCAGACTGCATGTGTGAGCTGGTCAGAGGGTGACCTAGAACCAGAGCAGGGCGGGAGGATCCCATGGCAGAGGCCTAGGAGATTGAGAAAAATCCTATCACTTCTCCAAGTCAAGCATGAGAGGGGCCTTTGCAGGCATCCAGGATTGCTCAGCGGAAGTCGGGACCTGGGAATATAGGGTTCAAGGAGTAGAGGAGGAAAATGGTGATACAATTTGATGAGAAAGGCAAACCAACCAGCCTCCCAAACTTCCAAGCAGGTGCTGGAGGACAGGGAGGCAATTGAGCAAAGGCTGGTGACCACAGCCCTGAGGCTGGTCTCCCACAGCTGGTGCTGAGGCCTCAGGGTGCCCAGGAGAGCTGGGGGATCGGTGCTGCCCCTGGTGGCGCTCTCTGGCACTGCACCCTGCCCATAGTCGCCTTAGGTTCCTTTTGGAAACATTCCATTTGACTTTTCCATTTGAAATCCCCCTTTCCCTAGACCTCTAGCCTGACTGTTCTTTCCCTAATTCATTGCACAAGCTCTTTTGCTTTTAGTGTTACCGCTCATTGCCTCGCTAATCCTGCCTGATTGTGTTCACAGAAGCTTCCAGTTTGCATTGAACGTTCTCTAACTGGCCTGTGCTGTTTGTTACCAGGCTCAATAGCAGCAGCTCTTCTCTCCCTAGCTTAGCAAGCACCCGCAGATGTGACTCACCTTTCTACTGCCCCCTTCTTTGTGTAGGCCTACTGACTCAATTCACTCATCCCCAGAGCTGCCCCGCAGCCTGAGCCAATCTGCTGCCTGAGGACCACAGTCATTGGCAGAGGTCTGGGCATTATGAATCTACCAAATCCATGCCTTACACCTGGACAGTAGAGACAGACTTCATAGACTGCACATTTGAATAAGTCCTACCACATCTGAGGTTACTCAGTTTTAATTCCTCCAGTCCCATCACACAATTTCTTTTGAAAACCTTTTGTGTTTCTGATATTTAATAACTTGAATGGGTAGAAAAATAAACTATGTGTTCAGAGGGCTTCTCTGCAGCTGTTAGCTCAGACACCAAAGGGGTGAGAGAGACCCAGGATAGTCAACATCTTTAAAAGCTGCAAACCCAGTAACTTTTAAACTTTATAAGCAAATGTTATATGAGGTAACATTGACTTTTTACAATCTGATGTCTCAAATGTAGAGATTATCTAAAAACCATAAACTTGAATATCATGTAATTTTTCTCTTAAGACTTATGTAAGTCTCTGCATCAACGCCAATAAACATGTTGCTTAATAACGATGGATTGGCGTGGTTCTTCCCTAGGATATTCTCTATAGTCTAGTGGATTTTTCCTGTCCGTGGAAACAATCAGGCTGGGTTTAAATGAGGACTTGTCTCTATTTGGAGCACTTGTGAGCGTGTAAGAAAATGTGTGTTTTCTTTGTGAATCATTAGATTAATTCATTCCTGAACTTCAACTGCCTAATCTTTTCAAATTGTAATTGGAAAACCATCACCCAAGAGGGTTAAATTGGTTTGAAGTCAGTATTGAGAGCTTGTGCATGAATGGGTGAAATGTGCTGATATGGCTATGGGTTTGGGGCTGGGAGGGACTTGAGGGGGCAACAGGATAGTCATGACCACTTGGGGCTCTGGGGGAATGGATGGGCTGGGAGGAAAGAGAAGACCTGAGGTGGATAAGCAACTGCTTTGTTCCTGCTCAAGCAAAGAGAAGCTTTGAGCCTGTTGTGTTCTCAGCAACCTGCTCAGCAGTGAAAGGCCGGTGAGGACACAGGTCCAGCACCCAGCTGGACAGTCATGCTTGGATCTTAAAATGGTTGGGATACATTTTCCCTCTTGTAAGGAGATGGTTGTTAGAAAGTCAGTACTGTGAAAAAGCCTTGGAACTATTTGATTTAGCATTTCAATTTTACATGGTGTGGGGGTTTTGTTTTGCTTTGATTTTCTAGTTTAAAGAAAATATATACCCCAAAGAGATACCATTGTTCACAGCGGTCTGCTTCACTGGCCCCAACCTGCTCCTGCTTGTAGCCCTGCTATGGATACAGGATCCCTCACCCCAAATGGATCTTGTTGGGAAGACCCAGTAGGCTCTTGGTTATTCTTCTTGCTTAGTAGGATAATGAATGGCTTGTTTTTTTCCATTATTTCAAACCCAGGACATATATGGCTCCTGAACCAGAAAGCCGTCTATCATCTGTGAGGCAGCAGAAAGGGCAAATCCATTTTCTGGAGCTCTACCCCAGGTCCTATTTGGGGGTCTGAGAGCATTTTGTATCCCTGGGGACCTTTGTGAACACAGTCATGTGTTTTAGACCTATGCCCTAAGGATACATGTTTGAACTCTGGAAGCCCAGGTTAGAGAGCAACCAGCAGTCTGGAACAGGCTATGTGAAGGGGACGGAAGCCTTGTTCTCCATTACACAGTTATAGCACACAGCTTTTCCCAGGTCACAGGTCATCTTCCCAAGGACCCCATCCTGCAAGGCTCATCCAAAAGGGGACCCGCGTGGCTCTCTCAGCAGTCAGGAAATGACTGCAGTTAACCTTGTTATTCTGTTGCCAGTGGAAGCGAGAGCAGGACTTTGACCTACAGTTGCTGGAACGGGCCATGCAAGGGGAAAGAAAGGACAAGGAGGAAAATGGCTGGTTGAAAGTGCAGGCTATGCCTGTCATGGAGTTGGACCTGGAACCTCAAGACTATGACTTGGACATCAGCAGAGAGGTGAGGGCAGGGGCTTCCTCCATGTTCCCCCACCCCCATCCCAGGGGCACAGCCTTTAGGCTCCTGGCCTGATCAATCCTCCCACTGAGGAATCTTGTCCTGAATGGAGATAAGGTTCAATTTCACTGTGGCCCAAGAGAATAGATGGATAGTATCTTGAGGCAGTAAAAGGAGCCCAGGTGTTTTGATGGGCGTTCAAAACTGTCTGTAATTTAGGGCAAATTACAATAGTAACTTCTCTGTGCCTCAGTTTCCTCATCAGTGAATTGGGTATGGTGAGGATTAAGTGACTCACTATGTTCCTGGGAGGTTTATTTTATTTTTTGTGGCACTGAGGCTTGAACCCAGGGGCATTCCACCTCCAAGCTACACCCCAGCCTTATTTTATTTTTATTTTGAAACAGGATCTCATTAGGTTGATGAGTCTATTTGCTGAGGCTGTCCTTGAACCTGCGATTCTCTTGTCTCAGACTCCCAAGTACTGGGATTACAAGTGTGTCCCATCAAGCCTAGCTCTCAGGAGGTTTAGAAGTAATTGGAAAGACTGACACATAGTAGGCATCAGTCGATACTATTGTTAGAAAATGTTTCCCTGAAGCAGGGCGTGGTGGCGCATGCTTGTAATCCCAATACTTGGGAGGCTGAGACTGGTGGATCCAGGTTCACAGCCAACCTCAGCTACTTAGTGAGGCCCTCTGCAACTTAGTGAGATCCTGTTTCCAAATAAAAGAATAAAAAAATAGGACAGGATGTAGCTTGGAGGTAGAATGCCCCTGGGTTCGACCCACAGTACCGCAAAAAAAAAGAAAGAAAAGAAAATGTTCCCTTGAATTACAGGGGTTGACTTTGCAATTGGCCAGTTGGGCAGATTTAGGCTATCAGACTTGGGGGAGAGGGGAGCACCCAGCATGTTTGAAAATCACAGGTGAAGTTTCCAGCCCTGACAGAAGAGATGGTGCATAGCTGTGGTCTGAATTCTTCTGGCGCCCTCTGGTGGTATACATGCATCATGACAGGGCAGGCCCAGGAAAGCCAGGAACTGTCTCCAACCAAGGGAGGGAACTCTTTTAGACACCCAGTCTCCTGTGGGCTGCATTTTGCCATTTGTGAGTTCTGCAGGGCAGTGTCTATGGCTGCTTGATTCACCTTTGTATTCCTAGTACCAGGCTGTAAATATTTGCTGGAGGAACACTTTGTTGAATGAATCACACCATGGCCTATAAATGTCCCCCCCCCAAAAACATTTGGACAAGACTTGGCCTGCCCTGAAACTGCATGAGAGGAAATGTTCTCACGGGAAGGACAGGTTTAGATGGAGCCTCAATAAAACTTCCCCACAGGTTGTCTGATAGGAGAATGAGTGCTGAAGGGGTAGGGGTGTTAGGTACCCTCCTCCTGCTCTTAAGGGGAAGGGCAGGGCTACTCATAGGTTGGCACCCACTTGACTCAACAGGTTAGGGTCTCATGGGTGTCTTTGAAAACAAAGGAGCTTTGTGTGGGTTAACTAGATGTCCATGGAGTTGCTGGGTTCTCTGTCGGCTGCGGCTCCAGGGGTTAACAAGGCTGGGCCTCCTGGCCTTTTCTCTTGGGCACCCCTGAAATAGCAGAAGGTCTTTGCTTTCTCAGATTCACAAAGCAGTCTCCATGTGCTGCCTTGGCAAAGCACGTGTGCTCTGTGGTGTCCTAATTGGCCCACTTGACCAGGGAAAAAAATCCTTCCTTATCTCTAACCTAAATCCCTCCTGCTACAATGTAATCTACTTCCTCTAGATCTGCCCTCATTGGGGGTAGCTTATTTCTTGCCATCTTTCAACAGAATGCAAGGGCTGCATGGGTTTTGAGTTGTTTAAATTTGTGGAACAAGAATAAAATCAATGTAGTTGAGAACAATGAACAAACAACTTTGGGGCTAATTAGGATTGCAATCCAGGAAAACAGATTCAAGCAGTCTTGAAAGTGCACTCCAAGGCTTTACAAAACGATGACTATATTTAAATATTTATAGTTTTAAATCACAAGTGAATTAACAATTGTTGGGGAAAGTGAAATTGTCTTGTAAGAAAGGGCTTGGGGCAGTTTGAGTGTCTGGGTGCTTTGGGGGAGGGGCCTGTTGTACAGCGGGGGTCAACAGTGTTCCAGAGGTTAGCTCACACTGCCTCCCTGGGGGGCATGTCTGCAGCCCACATCAAAGGATCAGGTGCAGACCTGACATGTAAAGGCTCCATCTTAAAAACCTTCAACAATACTACTTCATTTGGCCTTTTTTTTTTTTTTTTAAATTCTCTTGACAAATCTAAGACCAGGTTTGCTCTGGGGTTGGATTTAGCTTGTTTTTAGGAGCTTCAACCAAGCTCATTGCATGTGGGCCTGCAGGAGCTGTCTTTAGTGTTCTTAGCCCTGAGCAGTATTTCACCAAGCTGAATTTGCCACTGGGTGAGTGAGGTATGGAGAGAGGAAGGGGGACTCCAGTTCCATTTTCCCCTGGGAAGCTGCAGATACAGGATAGCTGTCTCCTGTCTAGATCAGAATGCCCTGTCACTTCCTTTTATCCATCTATCTGTCTATCCATCATCCTTGTGTTCAGACTGTTTAGATGGTGAGAGATAGTGGTGAATAGTTGTGGAGGTAGGGTCAGGGAAGGCTTTCTGGGGTGAGGTCAAAAGGATGAGAATCATCATACCTGTCAGGGGGAGAGCAGAAAGAATGATCCCATGGTGAGAGGGGCACTGGAGGGACAGCTGGGTCAGTGTGACTGGAGAGGTCACAGGTCAGATCACCAGCACCTCGGGCAGCACTGAGTATTATCACTTCTCCTGAGAGCTTTCAGTCCAGCTGTCTGGCCTCGCCCTTTCCTTCTTTTAGCCTGCAGGAGGTTGATTAGGTGCCACCTTTGCCCCATAGGAGGTTATGTGGTGCAGCCTGATTGGTGTTGGGCCCAAGTTCAAGTCTCAGTTCCATAGTCAAGGAATTTTGTGATCGTAGCAAGCTATTTTACTTCTGTGAACTCGGATAACTTGCTCATGATGGGAGAGTTGGGGAAACCAGGTCCCCAAACCAAGCCTCTGAGCTTCCCCTTCCTCCTCTCCCACCCATGTCCCCAGCTGTCCAAACCAGAGAAGGTCTCCATCCCTGAACGGTATGTGGAGCTGGATCCCGAAGAGCCACCCAGCCTTGAGGAGCTTCAGGCACGCTATCGAAAAGCTGAGAAGATTCGCAACATCCTGGCGCGGTCAAGGTCAGCCCTTGCTTGCTTAAGTCTTAACAGCCTGCTAGCCCCACCTCTAGGTGGTATCTCAGTCACACAGGACCTGGGCCAGGCTGGCTGAGGTGCAGGCTTCACCAGGCCTCTGTCTCAGGTGAGCTCCACTCCTGGAAGGGGGAAGGCAGGTACTCAGGTCAGAGAGAAAGTTTACTTGGGTCACCTGGAAAGTCCTGAAATACAGAGGGCTCCTGTTCTGGGACCTTTTCCCTAAACATGTTCCAGGTGACTAGCAAGTATAAAAAATGGAACCCAGCCCTTAACTTGAGGCTTGTGGCCTCCTAAAAGAGAAACAAAGCTATGATCCTTGGGGTGTTTGGAGAAAAATGCGTCCTCATTTGTCTTGGAAGAAAATCCATAGTTTGCATCTGATGCTCCCCCAAATGCTGAGGATCTCCTGGCCAGGGAGACCCTCCACTCCCAAGGCTGATGCCAAGGTGGTGAGGGCCCACAGCTTGCTTTCTGACTCCCCAGCAGCATGTGCAACCTGCAGCCCACACCAGGCCAGCACCGCAACAGCCTGGCCGACCTGGACTCGCAGCTGCAGGAGCAGGAGCGCATCATCAACATCTCCTACGCGCTGGCCTCCGAGGCCTCCCAGCGCAGCAAGCAGGTGGCAGGTAAGGTCATGGGAGCCAGCCTCTAAGACCCAGTCCCTGCCTGCTGCTCCTTGGGGCCAACGTGGCCTGGCTTAGAGCCAGGGAGTTAGTGGAAATTGGAAGTTGAGTGCCAGCCGTGTTCTCTTGACTAGAGGGTTCCTGTTCCCAGAGGGAGTGGTACTGCTATGTGACTTCAGGTTTGTCAGCTGCTGAGTCAAGGGGCCAGGGTTAAAGTGGAAAGTCATTGAAGCCATTGGTGCTTGGATTTCTTGCTGGAGCAAGGAAGAATGGAGCCCCTCCAGCCTGCCCTGGCACCCCTGTTACCCAAACCAAAGTCACTGTTTACCTTGTCAGAGTGTCTGGGCCAGAAAGCAGTATTTGGGAAGTGGGTTCTGCCACAAGGTAGGAGTGTGTGTGTGTGTGTGTGTGTGTGTGTGTGTATACACATGCGTGTGAGCATGTAGGTAGGTGTGTTTGAGAATAGACTGCTTTCTCAGCTGGGAAAGGGACTCCAGGGTCCTCTTTCCACCCACGCCCCCTCCCCCCTGTGTGGTACCCTACTAGTCCACCTAGTGCCATTTCTTCCCAGATGCAGAGGCCACATGCGTCTAGGTGGTGCTCCTTCTGGTGATATCCAGGTGTGCTCCTTCTGGGATGGGGATGCCCAGAAAGCCTGAAGTGGTGTCTCAGTCTCTACCAGTCCTCCAGCCCTGGCTAAACAGTCTAGAAGAGGCTGAGGGTGGGCCTGCATGGCCCCGGATGACTGGCATGGGGAGCAGAGCTTTGCCCCGGTAACAAGGAGAGATGCCAGAGTCTCCACAAAAGCCTGCTCTCTGTCCCCATATGCCAGTCCTGCACATGTCCCTGAAATCCCTGCTCTCCCCATTCCCTTAGCAGGCATGCCGAGGTGGTCAGTGTGGTGTTCTGGGGCTGGGGACATGGAGGCAGCAGTCTAGACCCCTCTTCCTAATGACCCCGGGGCTCATCACAGCAACGTTTGAGCTCCTCCCCATGAGCCCCTCCCCCCAAGTGCCCTCCTCCCTGCATGCTTGCTCTGACTCTCACCTGCCACCCTCGGCTTCTTTGCCATCAGCAGATGAGCGCTCCAGCCCTAGCGGCCTTCGGTCAGCTGACGGGCCTGTCTCACCTCCCGCTCAGCAACGAGCTGCACCTTTCCCTGCTCTTGTTCCCTCCTCCATGTCAGGACACAGCACAACCATAGGCCACTAGTGGGGGGCAGCAGGGCCCACACCATCTGGGCCTAACATGTGGGGTGTCGGCTGCTGCAGGAGCAGATGAGTCTAACACACCGCTTAATTCCTGTGTGCTCCGTCTAGCGCAGCAGCTGGCCCTCCTCCTGCCTAAAGCCCCCCTGTCCTCCAGGACGGTGCCACCTTACCCCCCCTTAAGCAACGGACTCCACTACACCTTTGTCTAACACCTTCCAAGTAAGATCCCCTGCCTGGCGTGCCCACGCTGCTCTGCTCACAGCCTTCGCCTAGTGCTGAGCATGCCCCCTGCTGAGCTGATTGCAGTGCTCCCTGCTGACGCTTCCTTCTTGGCACGTGGCCGCTGTGGGGACTGGCCTGGATGGTAGGCAGATGGGGAGCCAGTGCTTTTAGGAACTCAGTCTTCTGTGGCCCCTATACAATAGTGACTGATCAGGACCCCTGCCTCCCTGAAATCTCTAGAGCCTCAAGTGTACCCCACCCATCCTGCTCCCCTGTCTGAGGGCAGCTTGATGCCCCAAGACCAGCAGAGGCCACACTGCCAGCCTCGGGGGTTGGAAAAGAAGAAGTAGATCTTGACCTGTCAGGACTTTAGCCAAGGAAAGCTAAGAACTTCAAGATTAGAAAAAGGCCAGTTTTGATGAAACTGAGGCCAAAGGAGGGGCTGGGCTCACTCTGGGGCACACAGCATCGATGTGAGAGCAAGGACTGGGATTGCCCCTTAGTCACTGAGCATTTTAGGGAGGAGAGAAAGGCAAGCCCGGGGCAGTGTGAAACTGGCCCTCAGCTAGCCAGGGTGTTCTGGCACCTCACCAAGTCCTCCCCCTGGGAGCCGCTAGCAACAAAAGGTATGTGGGTGAGGGATGGAGCCCTGGGCCAGGAGCCAAGAGGCAAAGCACCAGGTCAGTGAGGAGTGAGTTGGTGGCCTGGGCCTATTGCTGCTGAGCCCCTTCCCTCACCTGGACGGGGGAGGGTCAGACTGCAGGTCTTGGCAGTTTATCTCACTGTCCTTTTGCAAAGAGTTCCCCTCTCTTTCCCTCATCATATGCTAAGGTTAACCTTGTCAAGTACCTACTATGTGCCAGGCATTGCGCTAAATATGGCTTTTGATCCATACAACAACCCTATGAAGATATTCACCCCCCCATTTTACAGATGAGGAAACGAAGCTCAGAGACCCTGAGTGACTTGCCCAAGGAGTCGCAGCTTGTAAGTGTCAGGGTGCGAAGCCCTCTGGGTGAGTCCAGGGCCTTTATTTCCCATCACCACTCGTGGACTCGTCTGGGCCACCAGGGGCTCTAGGTGTCTGGAGAAGGGAGTGGAATGAGGGACAGGGTGCATGTGTGGCAGGGGTGGGGCATGATCTTCTACAGGTGTCCTCCAGCCCAGGGTTACCTCGGCCTCAGAGCTGCTCAGGCTGGCTCTCAGGAGGTGTGGAGCAGAGGCTAGAACTGAAGATCCCTAGGGAAGAGCTCCAGCTGGGTCCTTTGTAAAGGGCACAGGGACCAACCAGGACCATGGTAGGGTGTGGTTTCCTCCTAGAGATTGGAGCGAGGTGATGCCACACGGGCCGAGAGCAACAGGAGAGAGGTTCCATTCTCCCTGGGTTTTGGCGCCCCTGTGACCTTGTGTTAGGCCCTGAATGCTCTTGCTCTTTTCAGAGCACATCCACATCCCTTCTCCCATGGCAGCATCATTAGGAAGGGGTATGATCCGTCTAGTTTTAGATTAGAAAAACGAGGCCCAAGGAGGCTGAGTTTCCCAAAGTCATTCAATGAATGACAGGCAGGGCTGTAACTGGACCAGAGTCTTGCCCAGGTCCTTTGCTCTTGCCCAGGGTCCCAACTTAAGGGCCATTCTGCATCTGATGCACTTCCTAGAAGTGGAGGGAGGGTGAGGCCCAGTAGCCGTGCATCCTATAAGCTGAGGGTCCCTTGGCAGCGGCCGCACTGCCCAAGCCCCCTGCTCTGCTTCTCTATCAGCCTGTCTGCCATCCCTTGTCATGTGTGTGCGAAGACATGCCCACTGTCCACTGCCCAGACACAAGCATGGGTCCTGCAGCCTCTCATTGTCTCCTGTGCTTTTTACCAGCCCAGGCAGTGACTGACGCATGAACCAATGTGCAGAGGAGAAGCCTGGAGCCAGGGCCCAGTGGAACCAGCTTCCTTCCCAGAGATCGGCCTTACTGTCCCCGTGGAATCCCCCTCTAACTGAGCAGAGGTTCTGGCTGGAGGAAGGAGCAGCCTACCAACTATGGGGCGTTCCCTACAGGGCTCAATCCTAACACACACTCACTTGTTTTAGTTCAGACTCCTTTTTACATGTGACAAAGGCACTTTTGATACACACTGTAAAATACTGACACTGTATTTTAGAATCAGAACATATTTTATAATGTTCACCTCAAGGGCTGAGTGGCTGGAAGGGTGAGAATACAGGATTTTGTAGCTACACATATGGATTCAGGTACTGTTAGGATGGTAGGTGGGTGGTGGGGAGAGGGGCAGGGCAGCAGAGATGTACAACTGCTGGCAAGCTCAGGGGAGAGTTGGATCTGAGAATGTGCTTCCAGTGGGTTCCAGCCTGAAGCTGCTGGGTGTGCTGTCTGGGAAAAGAGGGGCCTTTGGCGGCAGAAAACAGCCATCTCTGACCCAACCCAGTGAGCAGCTCTGGGCGAGACCCCACCGGGATGGCAGGTGGAGCCCACTCTGTGCCTTGGCCCCTGGTTTTGGTTTAGAGAGCAATGTGTTCAAGAGCATAGGGTTCCCCCTCCTACCTGGGAGATTACCTTAGCAAAAGGCTTGTCTCAAAAAAAAAAAAAAAAAAAAAAAAAAAGCAGTTAGCTTTAACTTTAAAAATACACTTTGAAGTAAAGAAAAGAAAAAGCAACTTTATTGTATCATAGCAATAAACTCCACAATGGCGTCTACCTAATAATCGTTGACTGAATGCCTTCCCTCCAACTAGGCTGGGACCAGAACCCTGGCTGCCTGCCCTGGGGAACCCCAGATCGGCTTGGGACTTGGGTCTGGTGGCAAAAGGACAGGCAGTGAGCTCCCCACCATCTCTGGTGGGCCTGTCACCAGCGAGTCTATGATGGCAGAACCTGGACTTGACTTCTAGCCCCAAATGAGGAGGGGGCTACCAAGCCAGGTGCAGTGTTTATGGTCCTTTATTTAAGTCATCTCATGATATTCTGCATATAGAAGATGATGTTTAAAAGGAAAAAAAACCCAAAAACCTCCATTGGGTGGAGCCACACTTTAAATCAAAATTTGTCTTTGACTATGCTCAGAAAAAGAAAAAAAGGAATCTTGAATATATTTAGAAGTTGCCGTCTATTTTTAACTAACTCCATATGCTGCCAGTATCAACTTCATGACATTTGCCAAAATAAAATTTTATTTTTGCCTTTATAAGATTTTGTTGAAAAAATGAAATGAATATTTTGCAAGAAAAAGTTAATTTAAATAAAAGTGTAATGGTTTGCAAAAAATGTGATGTACAGATTAAAATATTAACCTGATATGTTTCCTGTTTCTTGCTGGCTATATTGGTCTGGGTTTGTTTTCTTCCATTTCTTGGGAAAATCCCCACTTGTCATCTCTCACCCCTGCTTGTGTTCACCTATGGAAACCCTCTCCTGATGACAGTTCTTTGACATTTGATTGACTTTGGATGCCTTGGGGAAGAAGGGCTGGCTTCTGGGTTCTTGGCTGGGCTCCGGCAGCTGCTCAGGGTGGCCCCACTCCACCCCAGTCAAAGAGCCGTCGGGCTGGGCTGTGGACTCCCACATGGGGCTGGTCTGGCAGGCAGACTGCAATCCAATCCATGACAGCACAGGGGATGCCATGGGCCCCCTTCCAACCCACACGCCACTGGCTCCTTCCAATGAAGCGGGTTAGTGACGGACCATTGCAAACTGGATTTGTATTTAATTCGTTCTGACTTGTGATGTATGCTTAAAACAGAAGGCAAGAGGCCAGTTCAGTCTAGGGATGTGTATATTTCCAAGATAGTTGTTATGGCAGTTTTTCTCCATTGCCAAGAAGAGCATCCGAGGTTTGGAGTGACTTTCCAATTTAAACTGGGGAAAGTAGATTCCAAGGCATTCTGGACAGAGGATACGGCTGCTTTTTTAGCCACTGATTTTTTTTTTTTTAATTTTAAAATAAACACTCTCCTGTTTTAAACATTACTTGGATATGTCACCAAAGAAGAAGAAAGGGGTCGGGGGTTGGGGATGACTCCATATTTGAATGCAGTGGCCTCCCCTCCCCCCAAAGACAAAAACAATGCAAAATAAAAGCCCATAGGAGGCAATACCCACTCCTCAGGGTGGCCGTTCATAGACATTTTCTCAGCAAAAGCATGTCAGTGGTTTTCGTACTGTTGGTCTCAGTTTCTGTTTCGTATATGCAATCCTGTGTAGGAGGGAACGTGGTAACTCTCTAACTAGCCGCTGTTTCCAGAGTGCTCCTCTGGGGAAGAAGTGTAGCCTGCTCTATGAGAATCTTGGCCCAAATTTCAATCTGCAGAGAGTGTGGCAGGCCCTCATACTCAGCGGAAAGCACTCCGGCTCCATCCATGTTTGAAGCAGCGTGGCCTGGTCCTTCTCCATCCCTTGAGAGGTAAGATGGGACCATCTGCAAAAGTACTGGCTGATCAGGCACCCTCCAGGGTGGGACGACTGTGGGGAACTCTGTGTGGCTTAGCGATCCCCAATTCACTCGCTTACAGGGGGACTGCAGGGCCTAAGCAAAGCTTTCAACAATGGGACTGTGGTCGACAAAGGGGATGTGAATGTGTGCCTCCTGCATCCATTTGCTGACATCTTAATTCTACCTGTAATCCAGGCCCAGGTGGGGCCTAGAATATCTGTCTTTAGGAAGAACCAACAAGAACATATTAAGATCTAGTCTCCAATAGGCATTAGGAATAAAATCTTTTCCCAATCCATACTTGAACCTCCAGAAATGCCATGGACAACGTTTAAATGATTACTATGGTACATAGTTGAGTACACATGGAGGAGGTGAGTCCAGACTTGCATGGATGTTGAGAACAAGGACTTTGCTCTGCTCCCTCTAAGACCTTGGCTGCCTTCAGGTAAGCTCATCAGTCCTCCAGAATTTTCCTGGCCGTTTTAGGTGGCAGCCCAAGGCCAGGGAACCATCTGTCTGTCATGGGCACCATCTGTCTCTAGGGGCCTGAAGGTTTTCTGGGTCAGCCTGGATTGGGAAGGCACATGTGGACACAGGCCCTGGCTCAGCCGATAGGGGACCGTTTGGGGGTCTGGGGGTTCCCTGCAGTCTCAGCATAGTATTCCATTGTGAGTCCTTTTGTGTTCTCACTGAGGGTATGAAAGATGAAGCAAATTATTTGTCTAATCTGCAAATCACATTTCTGAGAAATGGCAGGCCAATCCTGAGAGCTCTCTCCTTCCAACTCAGCATCAGATACTGGGCCATGCAAGGGGCTTTGCCGATGTGGATTGCGCATCGTTATGAAAAGAACAAAGAGACCGGGCTGGGGAAGACATGAAAAATGGCAGCCCCTCCCATGCGGTAAACACGCCATTGCTTTGCCACCTCTACTCAAAAGGCAACCACTTTCATTGCTCCCCTAGCAAAGAAACCTTTCTTCAGAGCGAGTGGCGGGGTACAAAGGCAGAGCACAAAATGTGTGCACATCACAGTCCCCGCAATTCTGTTTGAACAAGCATATTGATTGGGTCTGACCCTGTTACATTTTTTCCCTATTATTTGAAAAGGTGCATCTAAGTGTAGTGAATTGAACCAGCAGAGCTGAACTTTCCATGAAAACTTCTTGAGGTATTTCTTTAGTTCAAAGCTTTTGAATTTTAAAGGGCATTTTTAATATGAGTCTGTTGAGTATTCTCTGCCACAGCCCAACAAGGCATGTTAAATGCAGATGAGGCTGAAGCAAGGAGGCTGTGGTGGAGGCTGAGACTGTGGCTGGAGGGTAAGGACCAGCCGGGCCTTGGGGAGGATCTGAGCTTTGGGGAGAGAGACTGAACCCCAGGCTTGGGAGCAGCACAGACACTAAAAGGAACCTCTCTGAGCACACTGGGGACAGTTCAGTGACCAGGAAGAGGCTTCACAGCTGGACTTCTCAGGCCAGAAAACACTCACTGGGTATTCCTTCTGATAGGGGACAATTGTGTCTCTGTAGCAAGGGCTCCTTGCGGCTTAGCCACTTGCTGTCTCTCATGCTTTGTCTTCTCAGAGCTGGGAAGGAGGCAGGGAGGTAAAGTCCCTTGGCTGAGGTCCTAGCATCAGGCAGAAAGCTGCTGTAACTGTTCACAGTCACACACATACTTTGCCTCTGTCCCCAGCCCCAGGTAGATGTCACTGATCAAATCACAGACACTTTTCCTCTGTGCTCTGAACTGCGTCTCCATCCTTAACTGATTTGATATCTTTGGATGTTTTGCTGGTGTGTGGGCTGTAGCAGTGGTCCTTTGCACTAGGATAGGGCCCTGGAACTATCCACAGAGTCTCATTCTTCCTACACATAGGAGGCTCTTATGGTCCGACGAAGGCACACAGCTCCTTTTGACCGAGTTCCTGACTTGTTGGTCTGAGACTCTGCGTGCCTCTGGAGACTTCTTGGCTCTAGAAAGTACCTCCTTCCTAGACCCAGAATTTGGGCTCAGAGGCAGATTTGTCCCTGGGAGGAACTGGAAAATCAGGTCCTATGCTGAAAGAACTCGGAGCCCAAACATCTCAGCAAAATCTTTTCAGCAAAGACCTTGCCAAATAACCAGCCTAGAAGACAGCCAGGGGAGCCATCATAGGCCCAGGGTCACAGTAAACAAGAAAGCAGTGGTACTTTGGGCCCACCTCTGCCCACAGTTGTCCTCCACTTTGTTCTGGAAGTCCTCAGGGGTGTTCCACATGCATGTCAAAATTCATTCTTTTGGCTCTCTCTTTCAGGCCTTCCTGTGTTTCTAGAGGCCACACTAGCCAGTGGGCACCAGGGAGGTCCCATTGACAGTAACAACTTCTTGGCCTCTCTCCAATTCTGCTCACCAAGGGGGACAGGGCCAGTATCTCCCCTGGTCATTCCCGTGAGTCCCTGGATATACCTCACTTGAGCACCAACAGTCCTCTCTAGTTTCAGTTCCCCCTTTGGCAGCTTCTCAACCTCTGCTGCCCAGGAAGCTGCTCGAGGGTGGCCTCTCCACGCTGCCCCTGCACTCCAGGGGAGCTGTCCCCGCCTGGCAGCCACCCCTCCCAAGCTGCAAGCTCCTGATGTGCTGACAGGTATTTCCCCTGTAGTTCTCCCTGGTCGCGCCCGGCTGCAGTCTGCACACTAGTGGGGGGAGTTTTACTCCTTCAATTTTGTATTTTTGGGGCCCCAAAGCAGGGCCTCTGCGCTCACTTCCCTGGAACCCCGAGGAGAAGCTCTTCCTCAGCGTCTGCCCAGTTCCTCTCCACGTGGGCCACAACAACACCCTCCGTGTCCCGTGTCCCTCTCCTCTCTCAGGACTCGGCCCTTTTTCAGGTATCTTTGTGTGTGTGGGGGGGGGCACTGGGGGGTTGAACCCAGAAGCATTCTATCTCCAAACTATACCCCCAGCCTGATTTTATATCTTATTTGGAAACAGGGTCTCACTAGGTTGCTGAGAGCCTCACTAAAATGCTGAGCCTGGCTTTGAACCTACGATCTTCCTGTCTCAGCCTCCCAAGTACTGAGATGAGAAGCATGCACCACCATGCCCGGTTTTAGGTTTCTTTTGAAGTGTGGCAAACTGTCCCCAAACACAGTGGCTTAACACACAACAGCCTATTATTTCTGGTGTTTCTACAATCAGCTGGGCTTGGCTGGGCAGATTTTCGGCTCCATATAGGGAAGAGCCACGGCGGCTCCTTTGTGGCCACATCAGGGTGAACTGGCCATCACGTCTCTACACTGGTCTCTCCATGGAGCTACTTGGTCTTTCTTACAGCACAAACTTCTCAGGGTAGTTGGACTTTTTGCCTGAGCTGACTTCCAAGGGAAGCAAAACTGCCGGGCTTTTAAAAGTTAAGTCTGAAATTGGCACAGTGTCACTTCTTCCACATTCTCAATTGAACTGAGCACAAGCTTCACAAAATGGAATGGTTTTCATGACCCTCACCAACCAGAGGAGACTTTGTGCTGTGCGGTATCTGTTACGTGCACCCATCTCACCTGCCAGCCTGTGGGTTCCTGGGTGGATGCCCTTTGCTCAGTGACCCCTACCACAGACACTTGCTGACTGCTGGGGAAAGGTAGGATTGGAGCAAATGTGTAGGCTAAGATGTTTACCTCTGTCTCCACTTTCCCTGTTTCTCGTTATTCCAGGGGAGCTGGCCATGGGGCCATGATGCAGAGACCTAGAACAGTGGTAATAGAGTGAGCCTGTGGCTAGAAAAAAGTTACATATTAGCCAGGCATGGTGGCACATGCCTGTAATCTCAGTAACTTGGGAGGCAGAGATAGGAGGATTGCAGGTTCAAAGCCAGTCTCATAAACCCAGTGAAGCTGTTAGCAATTTAGCAAGACCCTGTTTCCAAATATAAAATAAAATCGGTTTGGGGGTATAGCTTGGAGTAGAATGCCTCTGGGTCCAATCCTTCCCTCCCCAACACACACGCATTACTGCTTATCTGCACTTAATGAGACACTGTTTCAAAAAAATAAAATAAGCCGGGCATGGTGGCGCACACCTATAATCCCAGCATTTGGGAGGCTGAGACCAGAGGACTCAGGTTCGAGGCCAGCCTCAGCTATCTACTGAGGCCCTCCACAACTTAGTGAGACCCGGTTTCAAAATAAAGAATAAAAAATAGGGTTGGGGGTATAGCTCAGAGGTAGAATGCCCCTGAGTTAAATCCCCAGTACCATAAATAAATATAAAATAAAATAGATAAAATAGGGCTGAGGGTATAGCTCAGAGGTAGAATGCCCCTGAGTTCAATCTGCAATACCAATACACACACACACACACACACACACACGCACACAAATAAAATAAATGGGACTAACAGTATCTACTCTATTTGGGTCATTATGAGGACTAATGAGGTCATCCTTGTGCTCAGCACCTCACTTGGGCTCTCAATAAGTGCTCACCATGCTGGTTTTGCCTTATATCTGATCCTTTTCACTGACAGCAGGGTTCCGAGTCGTTCTTCCATTTTATTATTATTTTTTTCTCTTTTCTTTTGTAGTGCTAGGGATTGAACCCAGGGGTATTTTATTTCTGAACCACACCCCCAGCCCTATTTTATTTTTTAGTTTGAAACAGGATCTTGCTAAGTTGCTGAGAGCATTGCTAAGTTCCTGATGCTGGCTTCAAACCTGCAATCCTCCTGACTCAGTCTCCCAAGTACTGGGATTAAGGAATGTGGCACTCTACCCAGCTGCTTCTTCCATTTTTAAACCCTGTTTCCTTCTCCTCGCTGGACAGGATAAACAGGTTTGGGGTTATTTGCTATCCCTCTGCCCTAGTCTTCTACCCTTGCCTTCAGCCTGCCTTTTCAGGCAGTTGCCTATAGTGGATAATGCAGAGACTCAGGGATTTTGAAGCTGGGATCTGAGAAGCCAGGGCACCTCTAAGCTTCCTCCCCAAGCTCTCCAGGTACTCAGGACAGGCAGGTCCTTGGAGGCCTCCTCCTACAGCCCCGCGGCTGTCCACCTGACATCAGATCAACCAGTGTAGTCCCTTTGATGTCAATCCCAAAACTGGAGCTTCCTGCCCTGCTCTGAGGACCTGGACTTTGAAGTTGGCCTATAAATCGAGCTTTCAGGAAGAAAGTTGTCTGTTGTGCCGCAGAGCACGGCTAGGCCCTGTAAAGGCACGCGGAGTGCCGTGAACACCTGATAAATAATTCTTTCTGCGCCCAAGAAAGAGTCGTTCCGTTTAAAGGGGAAGAAAATTCCCTTGACCTTTCATTGAAGTTGGGTGGGGGGGATAGTTAGAGAGGGTTTTCGTGTCTTCTCACTGAAGCCTCATGGGGCAGGCAGGTTGTTTCTGAGAGCCGCTCCAGGGACCGCTCCACAAGGGCTCTCTATCCCTGACTCCTGAAACCAGGTCCTCTCAGCCAGCCCCACTCCCTACCTTCCTTATGAGAGAGGAAAAAGATCGAGCCTCTCACAGGGAGAGACCAAACCCTGTTGCCTGCCTGCCTTCTAGTGCCTGGCTGGTTCAGGGGTAAGGCACAGAAGATGCCCAGGATTTCCCGCCTGAAGGAGTCCCCCAAACAGGCACTGGCTGCCTTGCACTGAAAGTGCCAGGTCCTTGGGTAAGCTACCTTTGTGCAAGGCTGGATAATAGGATGTGGGTTTCTGTGTAGTTTTTCGAAGCTTTTCTTTATGGCAAGATGTAGCATACCCATAGAAAGTATGCACAATAACCGTGTAACAGTTCACTGTGTGATCAGAATGCAATCATCGGTGTAACCTCACTCAGTCAATAACTGGCTTGCCAGGACACAGCAGCCCTCTTCCAGCTCTGCCCACTCACCGGCCCTCCTACCACCCTAAAGCAGAGCCACTTTCCTGACTTTTGTCATAACCATGGACTTGCTTTTCTTTATAGTTTTACCACCTAAGCGGGCATCACCAAATACTATAGGTTAGTTTGATTTGTTTTCTAGAATGTGTACAATTGGAATAATAAGGAATGTATTCTATTGTGTCCAGTTTTCCCCCATTAAACCTCATGCTTATGATACCCATGGTACATGGAACTATGTTTCACTCATTTTTGCTACTGTGTAGTATCCCACTGAACGAATATTTGACAATTATTTATCTATTCTACTGTTGAAGGACATTTGGTGGTTGTATAAACATTTTACACATGTCTCTTGGTGAATGTGCACTTTTGGTGTATACCTACTGTAGAGTTGCTAGGCATAGGATAAGTATATCTTCAATTGAGGTAGAAAGTGCCCAACTGCTTTCCAGAATTGTAGCACTAATTTATGCTCCCATCTTCAATATATGAGTTGCTGTCCATCTTTCCTGTGAGAGGCAGCCTCTGAAATGGCTCCCAGTGAGCCTCACCTCTGGGTATTCACAGCCAGTGTGAAAACCATCTCCTTAGGTGTGGGCTGAAGCTAGTCATTCGCTCTACTGAATAAGATATGACAGAAGATAATGGGATGTCACTTCTAAGATAAGGTTACAAAAAGACTGTGGCTTCTGTCTGGGGCACCCTCCCTTGACTTCTCACTTGCTTATTTTGAGGGAAGCCATGGTGTGAGGTGACCTGTATAGAGCCTGCCAGGGGAGGGTCTGAGGTCTCTGACCCACAGCCAGCGTGAGGACCCAGGACTTGCAGTGGCCCCATGAGTGAGCTTGCAAATAGACCCTCTGTCAGCAGATCCTCCCTCAGTCAACTAGAGTGGCTGTAGCCCCAGCTGATAACTTCATTACAGCCTATGGGAGACCCTGAGCCAGAGGCAGCCAGCTAACCTCTTTGGATTCCTGACCTGTAGAAACGGTGAGATAACCCACATTTATTGCCTTAAGCCGTTTACATTTTGGGGTAATTTGTTACACAGTGATAGATAATATACTCACTGTTATGGTTTGGGTCTGGAGTGTCCCCCAAAAGCTCATGTTGAAAGCATGTCCCCAAAGCAGCAAGGTTCAGACGTTGGGCATGGATGAGGGGGTTGGTGGGTCACTGGGGCAGGCCTTGGAGACTATATATGTCCGGGTGTAGGACCCT
This sequence comes from Graphiurus murinus, assembly GCA_004027655.1. Taxonomy (NCBI): domain Eukaryota; kingdom Metazoa; phylum Chordata; class Mammalia; order Rodentia; family Gliridae; genus Graphiurus; species Graphiurus murinus. The sequence continues at coordinate 1,951 of PVLC010020270.1, read as the reverse complement.
TATCTCTCTGCTTCCGGCTGCCGGGATGTGAGAGCAGCATCAGTCCACCAGATCTTGCTGCTGTGGTTTGTGCCTTGGAATTGGCTGTGTATGGTTCCTCGGAACCTGTGAGTCCAAATAAACTTCTTCTCCTCTAGGTTGTGCTTGTCAGGTATTATGGCCACAGAGACAGAAAAGCTGACTAAAGCACTCACCAAAACCTTTTGATACTTTTTTAAAAATTTTAGCCCTTTTGATAAGGTTTGGTTAGCATATTCCTGATTATTAATAATGTTGAGCACCTTTTTAATGTCCTTTGACCCTTTGGATTTCATTTTTTATAAAGCATAAATCAGATCCTTGGATTGTGTATCTTTTTCTTCGTGGTGTATAGGGTTCTGGAGAGGAGACTTTCTTAGCATGCTTATTCCAGAAAATAGCCTGAGGCAAGGGCTTGCAGGCAGATAGTTTACTTGGGAAACATTCCTGGGGACAGAAAGCAGAAAGGAAAGGAGAGGGAACCAATAAAGGAGTGTCTTCTTTTTTCTTTTTTCGGTACTGGGGATTGAGCTCAGGGGCATTCTACCTCTGAGCTACACCCCCCAGCCCTATTTTTTATTCTTTATTTTGAAACCGGGTCTCACTAAGTTGTGAGTGCCTCACTAGGTAGCTGAGGCTGGCCTCGAGCCCGGATCCTCCGGTTTCAGCCTCCCGAATGCTGGGATTACAAGTGTGCGCCACCACGCCTGGCTCAAGGAGTGTCTTCTTGAGTTGGTCACTGTTGTGGAAAATGTGGACTCAGTCTCACTGAGACCTTCTGAGGGGCCACATAAAATGCACCTCAAAATTATCCACCTGAGTTATGAAAGGGGAATCTTTATCCTCTAGCCCAGGGTCCTGGTGACCAATGGATCCCCTGTGGGGTGTTTAGCTCCTCACTTTCCCAGATCACACATCTGTGAATAAATCCCACATGTACCCCACAGGGGGGAAGCTGAGAAGCCCTGGGGCAGAGGGAGTGGTGTGTGCAAAGTTCTGTCCTGCAGTAGTAATAGCAGGAACAGAGTAAAACGTAGGCTGAGAAGATGTGAGATGAAGCACAATGTGTTTCTACTAAATGACTTCTTGTGGATTATATGCACTCCAAATATCTTTTCCCAGTCTGGGACTTGCCTATGTACCCTCTTCACTGTATCTGGATGAATGTACGCTGCTAATCTTAAAGTAGTTGAGTTTGTAAACTTTTCCTCTGTAGTTTGTGTTTTGTATCTTGGTTTAAAAAGTCTTCTTGTACTTAAGTATAAAACCATTTTCCTGTAATGTATTCTAGAAGCTTTGTTGTTTTACCTTTCATAGATCTGCAGTCCACTTGGAAGTGGGCATTATGTTTCATTTTTTCCATTTGGATATTCACCTTACTGAAGAATCTGTCATTTCCTACTGCCACCTTGGTCAAAAATCAAGAATCTGTGTATGTATGAACCTATTTCAGGGCTCTTTTTTCCCCACATTATGTTTTCTATTCATCTACATACTATTTTAGTTACTAGAGCTTTATAGTTAATTTTAATACCTAGAAAAGCAAAGCTTCAATCTTGTTCTTATTCTTTATAAATGTCTTGGCTATTTTGGTCTTTTTTATTTTCTTTATCAATTTTATTTATTTATGTATTTATTTATTCATTTGTTTGGGAACAGGAGATTGAACCTAGAGGCATTCTACGTCTGAGCTAATACCCCCAGCCCAATTTTCTTTTTTATTTGGAAACAGGGTCTCACTGAGTTGCAGAGGGCCTCACTAAATTGCCAAGGCTGGCTTCAAACCTGTGATCCTCCTGTCTCAGCCTCCCAAGTACTGTGATTACAAGTGTGTGCTACCATGCCTTGCTTCTTTATCAATTTAAAAACCAACTGGCCAAGTCTCACCCATTACTCTCAATTGGATTTCTTTTTTCTTTTCTTTTCCTTTTTT
>PVLC010020269.1:0-29174 GCA_004027655.1 Graphiurus murinus | reverse complement strand
GAACATCTGGCTTTATATTATGGCCTCTCAGTTATTTCGCTTCCTCTTTGTTAATGATCACCTACAGTCCAGCCACTCTCTCTCAGGGCCACAAGCCTGGAGCCTGTTTTAACCAAACTGCTCTTCTCTGCAACCCCTGATTGAGACACACACTGTAGCCATCTATTCATCTTCCAATGCTTGCTGGCTCACTCAGCTATGTCCATCACTATTTATATCCCCTAGTCCTTTTTCACTCCTACCTTTGCTTCTGTCCTCATTCATGATTCCACAGTCCAATCTCCTAACCTCTCTTGCCTCCTGATCATTTATCATACTTGCCTGGTGATACTTTGACTCTGGCTGAATTTATCAACCCCCTTCATGCTTGTGCAGGGAATGGCAAGGGCTGCTGCAGAAAATGACACCATGCAGAAAACTGGCAGCACTCAACATTCACAGTCACCAACCTCGACTGGCCCTACCTCTCGACTGGCCCTACCTCTGTCCCTCACACTGCTAAGCAATTCCACTATTCTTTCCAAAGAGAAAGCAGCTCCCTCTCCAAAACTTTTGACACAAAACCTATGGATCTACTTTCTTCCTTGCCTTTATCCTTACTATTCAATAGCACATGAGCTCCTCCTTTCTTGGAAGGTCAGTTCATGTCTTTTGTTAATACCAGCCATTCCCTTCATTTGAGCAATTTTGCACACTAAGCCATCCTTTCCCTTGCCAGTATCTCCCTCCTCTTCTCCACCTAGGGCGCCCCATCAGCAGTTAAACATGCTGAAGCTTTTCCTATTATGAAAGTCCATCCAGCCTGAGACCTATCATTTTTTCTCTTTCGGACAAATCCACATGTAAGGATATAAAGACAACATGACAACATGTCTTTATATCCTTACATTCCTCCCTCTTCTCCTGTCCTCTCCATTGGCTTCTGTCCTCATCCCCCACTGAAGAGCTCTCACCCAGACTGCTGTGGACCTCACATCACCACACCTACTGCAGACACTCCATCTCATGTCGCCCGACCTCCAAGCAGCATTCCTCTCTATTAACCAGGCTGTGTCTTGCCACTCTTCATTCCTGTGGCTGTTATGACACCACACATGCCCATTTTCCCTCTGATCTCTTAGGATATTCTTTATTCTCTGTGGTATGGTTCTCTTCTTCTGTCCATTTTCAAATAAGATTTTCTAGGTCCTCCTCTCTTCCTACTCCATATTTTTCCACTCTTGCAGCTTGACTTACTGGCCTTAGACCAAGAATTCCTAAACATTATCTTCTGACCCGTGTATCCAATTGCCGACTAAAACTTCCTCTTGGATATCTTACAGACCTTCTGAATGTCACATGTCTGAAATGCAGTTTATAATCTCCATCACCATCCTCTGCTTAATGTTAATTCTTTGATGTATCCCATTGCACAACATGATATGCCATTGACAGGCAAATGAAGTCTGTAACTCCAAAGTCCTTCCACCTTGATCCTTTGCCAACCTGTGGATTCCATAAACCATGCTTGAGTTTAATTTTTTTTAAATGCATTTATTGGTACATTATAGTCTCACATCATAATGTAGTTCAGAGTGATAGGGACATACACGCACATAGCACTGATGAGCCTTCCCCTCCCCGTCTCCCTCCCCACTCCTTTCCCTTCCCTGTACCCCATATTGAGATTGGCTTTGGTATTCTCACATATTTGCATAATGTCAATGGAAGTGTTTCCTTTATTCATTCTCTGTCTCCACTCCCACCCTCCCCTAGACTATCTTCCTTGCTCCACTGTTTCTCTTCCATTATCTAAAGTCCCTTTGGATCCCAGTTACTCCCCAGATTCTGCATATTAGAGAATATGAATATGGATATGCATGTATCACTATAGCATTCCAACTTCAGTTCCTTTGAATAGATACCCAGGAATAGTATAGCTGGATCATATGGTAGATCTATTACCAGTTTTTTTGAGGAATCTCTGTACTGACCTCCATAGCAGCTGCACTAATTTGCAATCCTACCAACAGTGTATAAGATTTCCTAGTCCACCCTGCAGGCCTGCCAGCATTCATCTCATTTTTAAACAAGGAACCTATGCAAAGTTTATGTTTTCCTTCAACAATAAGTCCATATTCATGTTCACCTTGGAGTCTGTGCCTTTGCCTCCTTTCTTTTCCTTTGTAAATGTGGAAACCACACTAGATTTAACTCCCTCACTCCTTATGCCACCTATTATTTCTCTTTCTCTTCTGAAAACGTGACCCTTCTCTTTCCTCACTGCCTAGAAACAGGCTTGTGCTTGAAATCCCTTCCTTATAACCTAGCTTTTGTTTCAACAACCATTCTCTCCTCTTCCTTTTAACACTCAACTTCTTCAAAGACCTGTGAACGCTCCCTGATGAGGTTATGGGTTTCAAGTTAGAGAGGAGACACAACAGAATGATTCTACTACCAATAACAATGATACATTCTAGATGAATATTAAAAAACAAGTTGTTTGAAAGTGCCAAGAGCAACCTAAAGCTAGAAGGAGCATAGCTCTTAAAAGATGGAAAGCCAACCAGGTGATATTCATATTTAAGTTTTTCTCTGAGGGTGCTGCCCATTCACAGGATCCCTGGGGTATAGATATCAAGAGAAAAGCTATTATGAAGTCAGAGAGTTGGCAGGATGTCTAGAAATCAAAGAGGCAAATTCTAGAAAAGAAGGAACCACCATAGATGACAAAAACCCAAGATAAATATATAAATTACTTTAAAGGTCTTGACTAACTCATGAGCTATACAGGGCAATATCCCAGTATCCAATGGAAGCAGTAACTAGAATGCTAAACATCAGCAAGCCTTAGTATCTACCCAGTGCTGCAGTGTCAAAATTTGGTGTTCAAGTTTTGCTATTTAGAGTTTAAGAAATACTGCAAGCTTTTCATTTAGCCTCATAAGAGTTATACCCAAGACCAAGAACTACCCCGTAGAACTAAGGGCAAAACTAAAATAGACTGAGTCAGCACAATATCTAAGAGATCCATCAGTGATCTAACTGCCTGCTAAAATAAGATATGATACTCTTCAGGGGAGAGACAACAGGAATAAGAATAACTACAAAATGTCACCTACAATGTTTACTGTACAATAAAAATTCAATAAAATAGGAAAATGTGGCTCATAACAGAAAAAAAGTCATTAGAATCAGACCAATAGATGGGCTAGATGTTGAACAAGTAGTCAAGGATTTAAAATATTTAAAATAGCTGCTACAAACATAAAATTTACAGGAGAATTTGCAGGACAAAAGGTAATAAAGGGAGGAGAGAGAGAATTACAGAAGAATGTATAAACTTACAAACAAAAGTTTAGAATTTAAAAATATAATATTTGAAATAAAAAATACATGAGAGGATGAGAGAGACTTAATAGCACATATATGTTAAAGAACAGAGTAGGTAAACATAAAAATAAGTCAATAAGAAATATGCAGACTAAAATATAAATAGAAAACTAGTTGAAGAAAAATTGAGAAACATTGTGTGAAATAATATAAAACTAGTAATTAGAGTTCCAGAAGGATAGAATAAATGTAACAGGTAAGATATTCTAAGAGATAGTGGCTCCCAAATTTCACACCTGATGAAACACAACTAAGAGATCTATGAAGCTCAGCAAATCCCAAGCAGGATAAATTAAAAGAAAACTTACTTCAAACACATCAGTTCATTTGCTAAAAATCTGAGATGAAGAAAAAAACATATTAAAGCCTTCTAGGGAAAAAAGTGCTTATTACATAGAAGAATGATAGTTAACTTATAATCAGAAGCAGTGTGTGTGTGGGGGCAATAAACAATCATCTCTAAAGTCCTGAAAGAAAAAAAAAAAGTCCAGAATCTTATGTTGTAAGAAAACATCCCTCAAAAATAGAGACAAAAAGATTTCCAGTATAAGGAAAGCTGGGTGAGTTTGTCTCTAGCAGACCTGCAAGACAAGAAAGGGATATTCTTCAAACTGAAGGGAAATGCTGTCAAGTGGAAATCAAGATCTAAAGGAAGGAATGAAGAGCATATAAATTATAAATATTCAAACCTTTTTTTTTTTGCGGTACTGGGGATTGAATCCAGGGGCATTCTACCTCAGAGCTATATCCCCAGCACTATTTTGTGTGTGGGTGTGTGTGGGGGGGGTAGTGGGGATGGAACCCAGGGGCATTCTACATCCAAGCTATACTTCCAGCCCTATTTTTTATTCTTTATTTTGAAATAGGGGCTCACTAAGTTGCGAAGGGCTTCACTAAGTAGCTGAGGCTGGCTGAGAACCTGCGATCCTCCAGTCCCAGCCTCCCAAGTACTGGGATTACAACATACAAGTACTGGGATATTTGCCACGTCTGGAAAATATGCAAACATTCTAAAAGACTTTTTCTATTTTATTGATTTAAAAAACAACTGACTATAAAATAATGTACTACACATTTTATAACAAGCAGAAATAAAGTATCTGACAATAATAGCACAAAGAATATTTTTTAAATGGTATAAACTGGGTACTGTGGTACATGCCTATAATCCCAGTATTTGAGAGACTGAGATAGAAAATTTGCAGTTTCAAGGATAGTCTCAACAACTTAATGAGATCCTCAGCAACTTGGGGAAACCCTACTTCAAAATAAAAATTAAAAACAGCTTGGGGGTGTAGCTTGGAGGTAGAATACCTCTGGGTTCAATCTCCAGTACCAAAACCCAACAACAACAACAAAAAAATGGTATAAAATTTAAAGGAGATCGATTAGTTAAGAATTTATATTGTAATTCCTAAGGGAACTACTTAAAAATTATGCAAAGGGGGAAGGTTAAAAAGCTAATAAAGGAGATAAAACAGAATACCAAAAAAAAAAAAGCATGATTTCTCCTAAAGAAAGCAGAAAAAAACTAAAATCCAAGGGAACAAAATAAGAAATAGTAGAATGGAAAACTAAAACCTAACAGTAGAGGTGATCAATTACAATAAAAGTAAATGGACCGGCTAGGTGTTGTGGTGCATACCTGTAATCCCAGCACTTAGGAGGCTGAGACTGGAGAATTCCAGGTTCAAGGACAGCCTTAGTAACTTAGCAAAACCCTCAGCAACTTAGTAAGGACTTGTTTCAAAATAGAAAAAGAGCTAGGAAGCCAGGCATGGTGGTGCACACTTGTAATCCCAGTACTTAGGAGGCTGAGACAGGAGGATCACAGGTTTGAGGCCAGCCTCAGCTACTTAGTGAGGCCCTCTACAACTTGGTAATACCCTGTTTCAAAATAAAGAATAAAAATAGGGCTGAGGATATAGTTTAGAGGTAGAATGCCCCTGGGTTCAATCCCCAGCAACAACACACACACACACACACACACACACACACACACACACACATAGAAAAAAAGAAAAAGAGGAATATATATCAGAGATAGAATAGAATGCCTCTAGGTTTAATCCCCAGTATCAATTAAAAAATATTTGGACTGACCATTTCAATTGAATAATAGAGACTTTAAAATGGTAAATGTTGTTTATAAGGGGTACGTTTTAAATATAAAGATACAAACACATAAACATGACAAAATAAAAACAGTGAAAAGATTTACCATGCAAGCAGTAACCACAGCAAGGCATATGGCTATATTAATATCAAGGAATACTATAAGACCAAGGATAAACAAGATTATTTGGTAATAGAAGGAGCAATTCATCAAGAAAACAAAATATTTCTAAATACATATGTACCTAACATCAGAGCTTTAAGATACATGAACTAAACAGACAGAACTAAAAGGAGACAAGATTCCAGTTACTGTTTCTAACACTTTATTTCCAATAACTGGTAGAACAAGTAGACACTATTCAGTAAGGATATATAATAATTGAACAATACTATAGACTATCTTAGCATTTGTAAAGTGCTATATCCAACAAGTGCAGAATATATAGTTTTTCAAGTACACATGGAGCATTTAGTACACGGACCATATGCTGGACCATAAAATAAGTCCCAATAAATTGCAAAAGACTGAAATCATACAGAGCAGGTTCTCTGACCATCTCAGAATTAAATTGGAAATTTCTTTGAGTTAAAATTTATAAAACTAACAAAACCTATATCCCATAGACTCATTTTACTTTTTAAAACCATCTACTATTTGCTTAACTTTTCATCTAATTTTCTATGACTTTCCTCAATACTTTTAAGAGGCAGAATGTCCTCCTAGTCCTTAAATCCATACCTTCAAAAGATACAATGAGCTTAGTTCAGGACACAAACAACTGAGTCCACCAACACTTCCTGAGGGTCCAATGTGTGTTGACCTTACAACAGGGATAATAAAACTTACTGCTTACATAGTGCTTTAGATGCATCAGGTACTGGTATCAGGCACTTTGTAGTTATAAACCATGTGTGAATAGATATTCATAATAATCCTATCAGCTGGGCACAGTTTTAAAGAAGAGGAAATCAAGGCAGAAAGAAGTCACTTGCCCAAAGTCACACAGCTATCAACCTATCAATGGAGAGCAGAGATACCAGCCGGGCTGTCTGACTCCAAGATCATGTTTATTAAGCACTATCCTACATAGAGTCCTAGACTCAATGCTCATAGACTGGTGAAAAGCAGAAGAAAAGGCTGGGACAGGATCATAACTCAGTGTAGTAGATGTTTGCCTCCTCCTCCATTTCACCATGTCTCTCTGTGCCTTGCATTCCAATACAGAGACACAGTGATCTGCTTTGTCCGCCTTTATAAGCTTACTTTGAAGAAAAATACTTGATAGTCTCATTTGTGCTGTAAGAAGTCAGCCATAAAAAATTTACCAGTTTCATGTGCTTGCTCACAGCATTTGCACTTTAATAATTCCTCTTTGATTTAGGCAAAATACAGACTTCTAACTCTGGAATGTCAAAGATTCATAGGACAGATGTGGGAGGGTTGTAGAGCGGTATGAAGGTGTGCCTAGGTGTTCTTGAAATCTAAGTACATGGAGGAATGTGGCTTCTTTACTTTAAGGTAGATCCATATACTACCTATTTCTGGGCACTAAAGATATTAGTCAGTGATTTAACTGTAGAGTGAATAATCAGGAAGCCACTTAAACTCTTTACCTTTCTTCTCTGTGAGAATAATGTTTGCTTTGTAGGGATGTAAAGGCTGAGCAGTAGGCATCATTATAGTACCTGCCATACAGTACAGGATGCCTGAAAAACATTTACAAAAAGTCATAATTTCAACCAGTTGGCCTCTTCATAGTAAATAAGAGGTTTTTTTGAGATTAGTTTTATAAGTCGTTTATTCAAAATAACTATATTTGAAATGTTTTTTTAATAGTTTAGCTTTTCCTAAGAGCTCATGTCCATAGAGAATACACCATACTAAAATATAAATCAAAAGCTCAAAGAAGAATGTACAACCTCAGGCTGAGCCTCTGTTTCTGCAAATTTGCACAGACTTAATTTTTCAAGAGTAAATAGTAAATCTTCTTCTGAGCTAAAAATTACAAATCTAATAAAAAATAGGTTATTTTTAGCTGAGAATTATATGTAAATTTATGTTATCTACATAATGGTGTTTGCACAATAGCTAATTATGTAATCCTGGGTCTTAAGAACCCTCTACAACTTTCAGAAATGAAAGACTATTCTTCACCTTCAAAACAAAAGGTGACTAGGGAATGAAAGTGACTAAATTATATTATTTGTATATATAAATATGTAATAATGCCTCTCACTATTATGAATAATCATGATGCACCAATGAAAAAAACTCAGAAAAAAGGAGGTAAAAACAATAGAAAACAATATTTACTCTGGAATTCTTCAATTTGAAAATTGGATTTTTCAGTTTGAATTGGCCATGATCAGTAAGACAATGCTCCTCCAAAAGGGAGGTAGAAATTATCTCGTTGACACACAGGACTCCAAGGCTTCAGACTTGCTACTGACTTTTGGAAGGATCAGGATACATTGTTCCCCTCCACTATTTCAGTTTCCTCATCAACAAAAGTTTTTTTTTTTTTTTTTTTTTTTGAGTAAAATCAACAAAACGACCAATAACAGGTTTCCATATTATTTTCACTTTTCGATGGTGATCTATTATTGAGGAAGGTGAAAGTTAGGATTTGGAAAGGTCTTGGGGTTCTAAACACATCTGACATGGCCACAGTAGTTGAATAATTATCATCAATGAAGATTACTATGAGATAAGGGTTAAGAAACTCTTTTCTCCTTCTGCATGAGGATTTCGGCCTCCATTGGCTTTCTGGTTTTGTTCTGGGAGCAGTCTGAAAACTTGCATGTTAATTATGTTACCAGGGGACATTGCCTATGATGAAAATTATCCGTGATTGGCAGCCTGCATCTGACCAGAGACCATCCATACCTTGAGGAAGCCTTATCTTTGTGGTTGAAGCTATGTCTGTGGAGTTGTTACAAGATGTATCAGTTCCAATGTTGCATAAAAACCTCTCCCTGCATCCTAAACAGTTATCTGAGGTGTGTGTGTGTGTGGGGGGGTGTATTTAGAGCCACCCTTCCACTACTGCAAGGAGTTCTGCAGAAAAGCAGTGCCTGACACTCCCCAATTAGCAAGACATGATCCCGGTGCTGTGTCCTTCTGAGAAGATGGTGCTGAGCCATCTATGAGTCTTAGGAGTCAGGATGCTCCGTTGAATCAAAGAAGACACCTCCCCCCCCCCTCAGTGGGTCTGCAGATACAAAAGAGATGAGATGTAATATGAAAGAAAGGTATTAAATTTCTGGGCCTAGGAATACATTTTCTACTTAAAAAGGAGAGTAAATAGCATTTGCTGCCATTAAGAAAATAAGGAGGCAAAACGCTAAGTAATGTGTGCATGAATGTTTGTATCGCAGTGAAGCTCACTATGATGTATAATTACAATGTGCCAATTAAAGTACAAAAAAGGAAAATAAAGAAGGGATATTTCTTTTCCATGTTTTCTAGTTTCTGGATATAGCTGTGAGTCTTTATCACAAAACAAGGTCCCTTTTAGATTTCTGGATGTGAGCTTATTGGAAAGGAAGCTGAATAGCCATGCTTCCATGTTAATATCAGCAGTATTAAGAGATCTTCAGGAAGAATAGGCCACACAACATACAGGAGTCACAGTCACAAGAGTTCTCTGGACATCTTGATAGTTTCCATGTCTATAATCTTATACTTTTGCTATTTTTCTACTCTTTGCTTCCATGAGGTCTCCCCCAACCCTGAATTTATAGGCTAGAATATCTTTTGAACTCCTTATCTTGACTATTCTTTCTTTAAGATCTTTCTTCTCCTTACAATGCACCTCAATTTTCTGAGTCTCAACTAGCTTGAAATGCTCTCGGCTAGCAATGTCCAAGGTCATTGGCTGGCTCTGTAGGCTGCTGATAAGAATGGTGTTTGATGTCTGTACCCTGTGTTCAGTGCCAGGCTTGGGAATACACCTTACTTCACAGCGTGACTTGCATTAGGTTCCAAGAACCTAAGAATGGCACAGCTGGTTGTGAAATTTGGTGGAAGAGATTTTAAGAACTATTTATTGAAAAGGGAGGGGACAGGCTGACAAAAGAGAGGTGTGCATAGTTGTAGCGGACTACAAGAAAGAACGAAGCTTCCAGAGCTTCTAGAAAGTAGCTCATCTAGCAGGCTGTTCTAAGGAATGGTGACTGCAAATCTGAATACCATGAACTTGCCCCTATTTCTCTGACAACCCTCATGGTGACTTCACTCATACCACATGGAGAAGAAACACACATTCACACAATGACAGTGGGAATGTCAATGGTAGTAACCTATATATATATATATCCTTTTGAGAAATCACTTTAATATTTTGTTCATGCTCCTGTCACCATGAATTTTACTCCTGGATATTTACTCCAGGAAGCCAAAACAAACAAACAAAACCACAAACAGGATTTTAAAAAAATATCCATGAGGTTTACATAGCAATATGGAACTGGCTGAAATATTGAAGAAAAAAAGCATATTGTCTGAATATCCAGGATGAATACAACTTTGAAAACATACCAGTGCACATGGACAAAGACTACAATGAAAACAGTTGAGACAAGGTGGTAAGATTATGTATGATATTCTGTATCTCTTTTAAAGACTCTTCAATCTATTGTCTTATTTGAATATAAAATTAAACCTTAAAATAAGAACAATCAAGTGAAAATTAGGGTATTTTCTCATTCTCAATGCATTTATGTGTGGTATGGCTTGTCAGTTTTATACCTGTTGGATATAAGCATTCATTGGTCACAATATATAGTTTTATTTTCTAATTCGGCTTAGGTTAGACTATTTTAAACACAGTCACATTTATAGAATTACAAAATGTTATATAATTTAATGAATCTCTAAGATTTTCATTTTAAAACAAGATTTTTAAAAGTTAGAAGCTGATTGTTTTTCTGCCTTTCACATAAAATTAGGATTTGTAATTCAAAAGGAATAATATTGTACTCAGTATTATTATCAATTCTAGCTATTACTGAACTTGTATTAGGTTCAGTGCTATGTGCTTTGTATATATTATTCCTCTTTGTTTTCAAAGTTCCCTGAAATATAGTTATCCTTATTTTACAAATCAAAAACCTGAGTCCTGTTTTAAGTATCTTGCCCAAGATTAAATTACAACCAATGGTTATATACAGCTTATAATGAATTAGGCAGTTTACATGTACTAGGTACTTCACATGTACTTACACCTCTGATCTTGAAAACAACCTTATGAGGTAGATAAAAATTAAATTTTCATGAAGCAGATGAGAAAACAAAACTCAGAAAGCTGAGATACCTTGCCTCAAGTCTTGACTTAGCTAGTAAGTGGTAGAGACAGGATTCAATTCAAGTCTAGCTCCAGAGCCTGTTCCTACATCACCCATGGCCCACTTGATGAGGGAATAGAAAATGGTTTGTAATTCAGGTCAATATTCCTTCACCATACCACATTGGACCTGACTTGGTGGATGAATAAATGGAAAACAAGGCTGAGTGACTTGTCCATGATCACCTGACTAAGCTAACGGTTGAGAATTAACTTCTTGACTTCTAATCTAATTTTCCTCTTATCCTGCTCGGAATGAAAGGAAAAATACCTGGCTAAGAACAAAAGCAAACGAGAAAAGGCCTCAGGGAAATCAATTCTAAGACCTTTAAAAAAGACAAAAATCTTCCTTCGTCTCTGCTCTGCCTTTTTAATGAGACTTGGTCCTACAGGTGTTGGCCGATGCGATGCCTGTCCTCAGGAATCAGTGACCTACAAAGGATGGATAAGCAGTGATGTGAAGGAGGGGCCTCCAGGAAGACATGGCCATTGCCCTGCACATCTAGTGTTCTAGGATTTTGCCAAATTGCACATGTGTCTCTTGTGAATGTTTAAGTGGAAAGTGCCATTCTAGGTGGGCAAACCATTTGTTAAAAAAAGGCTCTGTGAGAGAAACTGAGCTTAGAGGATGTGACAGTTGGTTGTGTGTTAACTTGGCTAATTCACAGCATGGTTATTCAAATGAGGTTTTGATGTAAAGGTTTGATGTAAAGATTTTATAGATGGAATTAACATCAGCAACCAGTAGACCTTCAGTAAAGGTGATCATCTTTTATAACTTGGCTATGCCTCATCCAATCAGTGGAAGGCCTTAAGAAGGGGAAGGTACAGGGCAGGTGATCCATCTCACCTTGGCTTAAGAATATAGTGACCAGAGAAGACATTCAGCCTCTAGATTGTGGCACTATCTTTGGCTAGAGTTTCTAACTGATCTGACCTATAGATTTAAGATTCTCCAAGCCCCACAATTATATGAACTAATTTCTTAAAAGAAACCTCAATATCTCTGTCTAATTACCCATCCACCCACCCACCCACCCTATTGGTTCTGTTTCTCTGGAGCACCCTTCCTGAAACACAGGTCTTGCCAGGACTGCCATGTGCTACAAGAAAGTTGAGCACTCAGCTCCTCTTAACATACAGATCATGAACAGCAAGACAGCCTGGACATGGAGAAAGAAAAGTCTGGCTCTAGAGACATGACATTACATGCCATGGTGCAGGCAGGGACCAGAGCAAATGGTCCTCTCTGCCCTCAGGTCTCAGCAGGCAGACAGTTAACAACAATACCGACCTGAAGAAACTGAAGAAAGTGTGCTTGCTGCAAATACAGGCTCAAGCAGCTGAGAGTCCCTATATCCCCAAATGACAGCTGGGAGTCAAGAACAAGATTTCTAGGAATTAATAGAAACAGAGAAGACATTCTGTGACTATCACGTGAACCCCTGGGTCAGTGCTTACAGTGAGCTCAAGGCGCCCTGGTGTCCTGGAGAACACTGACAGACAAGAGCACCTTGACTTCTCTACACTGTTCTGGAGTCTCACTTCAACACTTCAAGGGTGGGAGCATTGTGTTTCAATTTGATCCACTTTCTGTTTTAAAAATAATGTGTCCTTCCAAGTTTCTTCCCACTACCATCTCTCAGCAATCCTTTCCTTTAAATGACAAGTCAGAAGGACAACAGAGGAAGGTACAGGGCAGGTGATTGGTCTCACCTTGGCTTCTGAAGTAGGCTCCAAGAAGCACAGGCGATTCCCAAGTCCCTCAGCTGCCAGGCAGAACTTCCTCTGTTCTTTGTGAATGTTTGCAATGCACTGGAGTACCACTTCATCTTCCTGCAGGAGAAGAGACACAAGAGTGAGAATGGTGAGAGGCTGCCTTTCCCTGCACCACCAGACCCATGTCACCTGGGCATCTGAGTCAGCCAAGTTGCTCATCCCCAATGACAGGCACATACGCTTTTTTTTAAACATAGTTAGAGAAGGAGAATTTTCTATTAACCTTTTTATATTCACATGGCACCACTGAGTAAGTACGAGTTAGAACTCTGCTCAGTTCTGGGGTGACATCAGTCAAGGAAAGTTTGGCAAGTACAGGTTGAGCATCTCTAACCTGAAAATCCAAAATCTGAAATGCTCCCCAAATCTAGAACTCTTTGAATTTTAATCTGGGCCATAAGTGGAAGATTCCATTCCTGACTTCATGTGATGGGTCATAATCAAGGAGCAGACATACTGGATATATTGTTTAAATTACCTTCATGCTATAAATACGAGGTATAGATGAAACAATTGTTTGGTCTCATTCTTAAGATGTGTCATCATGTAGATGGAAATATTCCAAGAGCTGAAAAAAAAGTCTACAGTCCAAAACACTTCTGCTCCAAGCATTTGGTCAGAAAAGGGATATTAAACCTGACTGGGGAGTGGGCATACTAAATGCATATACAGTGTGGGCCTCACTTCTGAGATGTATAAATGGAATTCAATCTCGGTGAACAAATACTGTCTACCCTTAAGTGACTTTGAAGATAAATCTAAGAAATCTTTCCATGCATAGAATAAAGTATTAGGATGTGATTGAGAGGAACAGAGTGCAGGGGAGGTCAGAGCGAGGTGGCATTGGTGGAGGAAGTGTTCACATCATGCGGTGGAAGAGGCAGTAGATGTGCTTTGCTGGAGGAGGAAGTGCATGTAGTAGGAAACACAGTGCTAGAGATGATAGATTAAAATTTCAGAGGGTCATGGATGAGTTTTAGACCCACAGGAAAAGAAGACTGGAAGAAGCCTTGAGGATTCCAATTGGAAAGAAGAGTTGAAGGTCAAGCAGAAAAGCTACTCTGATTTCCCAAGGAGGAGACTTCCCTCCTACATAGTTAGCACTCTCAAAAACAGCCTTCCTTATTTTAATAGATTCCTCTTATCTGTGGTCCTGGCATGGAGGACGATCTCCATTTATGCTAATTTGTATATTTCTTGCATGACCTTCCCTAAGGTCAAAAGGAAGTCATCTTCCCTACCTGGTCTCCTCCCTTCTCCTCCCATCATTTAGTCCAAGTTCTCTATCCAACTACCACATTAAATATCAAAAAGACTTACAGGTGGAATTAAAGAAATAATCAAAGAGGAGAGCCTATTCCTCCTTAGCACCAGCTCACGTATTGCTCTGTTTGGCACTCTTGTCCCCTAAGTGCTATAGTGTGCCTTGGAGTGCTGCGAAGATAGATTAAGTACAAATGGCCTTTCTTGAACCATGCCTGTGATGTGAAAGCGGGTCTAGAACCAACAGTCCAACATATAGGCCCTGGTAGAAACTTCCTCAGTAAGACTTCAAAGTTCAAAGATTAAAAGATAGGTATTGCATTAAATTAAAAAGCTTCTGTGCAGCAAAACAAACAAACAAACAAACAAACAAAAAACCCATCAAAAGTCTATAGAGAGAGCCTACATAATGGGAGTTCTTTGCCACAAACCCCTACAATAAAGGACTAATATTAGGATATACAAAGAGCTTAAAAAGCTTAATACTAAAAAAAAAAAGGCAACTGAACTGAATATACTTATCAAAAGAAAAAATACAAATGGCCAATAAATATATAAAAACATGTTCAACATCATTAGCAATCGGGGAGATGCAAATCAAAAGTACACTGAGATTTCATCTAATTCCACTTAGAATGAGAATCAAGAACATAATAAACATAATAATAAATGCTGGTGAGGGTGTGGGGAAATAGGAACTCTAATATACTGTTGTTGGGACCACAAACTACTATAGCCACTATGGAAATTAGTGTGGAGATTTTTCAGAAGATTGGCAATGGAACCATCACATGACCCAGCAATACTGCTTCTGGTCATCTTTCCAAAGGAATTGAAGTACAAGTAGTAGAGCAATACAGCAGCATAACTAGCAATAGCCAAATTATTGAACCAGCCTAGGTGTCCATCAAGAGATGAATGGATCACAAAACTGGTATATACATCAATTTTACTCAGTCATAAAGAACAAAATCATGCCATTTGCAGGAAAATGGATGGAACTTGAGAATATTATTCTAAACAAGATTAGCCAGCCTAAAAAAAATGAATAGTTGTATGTTTTCTCTTAAATGTGGCAGTTAGATAGAAATTTGGAAATAAAGGTAATATCAGGTAGAAGAGCAGAGACTCCGATGGAGTGACAGGGAATTTAGGGGAGGGAGGAGGGGCGACGGGGATATAAAGAGTATAACAGTTGAAATAATGCTATGTATGTACACAAAACTACCAATTCCAATCTCAAAGACATGTCCAGGGTGGGGTGCGAAAGGGTGGGGGGAGAAGGGGGCTGGGACCCAGAAGGAAGAGCTCTAAGAGTTGTGTGCATGGATGTTTCTATCACTCTATACCCCAGGAAGATGTATAATTACAATGCACCAAAAAACA
Organism: Graphiurus murinus; assembly: GCA_004027655.1. Lineage (NCBI taxonomy): Eukaryota > Metazoa > Chordata > Mammalia > Rodentia > Gliridae > Graphiurus > Graphiurus murinus. The sequence continues at coordinate 13,911 of PVLC010020269.1, read as the reverse complement.
AACTATAAAAATTTAAAAATAAAATCCTTCTACCTGATGGGAGTGGGAGATGTGTGCTGGTGTCCAAAAATAGATGAGAGGAAAATCTGAGAAGCCACAAATCCCAGGTGTATGAAAAGAACAGGGTGAAAAGAGTGCCATAGTTTAAATACAGGACTGAAAAGTCACTGTCCATTACCAAATTGAATCACTAATAAATTCAGGAGCCTCTGCTTAGAGTGAAGTCAGAATTCATGGTCTTCATTTTAATCGAGACAGAAGAAAACTCCAGAATATCACTGCTCCTAAAATGTGGCTTCAGTGAAATCTCTGAAGAGAATGAAATGTTCTCCAGGTAGTTACCCCCAGGTCTTCTATCAATCAGAAGTAGCATGGCCCTCCAATAAGGCATTGGAAATAGGGGATACTTTTGTTGTTGTTCTGAAGGGTGAAGCCAGGGGTATTCTACTTCTGAGCTACACTCCTTGTCCCCCATCCACCCTTTTATTATTATTATTATTTTATTTTCAAATGGGCCTTGGTAAGTTACCAAGGCTGGCCTTGAACCTGTGATTCTTTAATATCAACCTCCTACATGCTGAGATAGGGGACATTCTTAGTTGTCACATGACTGAGAACTGCTATTTGTATTGGGAAGCAAGGGTCATGGAAGTTAAATGGCCTGTAATCTAAAAGGCATTCCCTTATGTATGTAATTGTTTCATCCAAAATGTCATGAATGCCCCCCACTAAGAAACGTGGCGCACGCTTGTAATCCCAGCATTTGGGAGGCTGAAACCGGAGGATCCGGGTTCGCGGCCAGCCTCAGCTACTTAGTGAGGCACTCCGCAACTTAGTGAGACCCGGTTTCAAAATAAAGAATAAAAAATAAGGCTGGGGGTGTAGCTCAGAGGTAGAATGCCCCCGAGTTCAATCCCCAGTACTGCAAAAAAAAAAAAAAAAAAAAAAAAGTTTAAGTATCTTTTACTTATATAAAAGTCACTGGTAAAAACAAAGGACACCAAGAACTCCAAAATAGGCACTTGGAAAAAATAGGAGTGATATTACACACCATATTTTTCACAAACTAGTGAAATCTGACAAACTTCCCTTCAGTGTGTACACTCAATGGTTCCTTTCCATGACTTCATTTCCCTTTCCCTTCCCAAGGTGCCCAAACCACCTTGGTTTGAGTTGGCACTAGCTGCCTTGGAGGTCTATTTGTCTTCTGAGATTTTCATGTTCCAGAATCCACATCCTAATAAAAACAAACAACTCAACCAGGAAATAGGAAACTGAACTAAATAGACACTTCACAAAAGAAATACAAATGGCCAATGAATCTATGAAAAAAAATGTTTAACATCATTAGCAATCAAGGAGATGCAAATCAATACTACACCAAGATTCCATCTAACCTCAATTAGAATGGCAATCATCAAGAAGTCAAACAACAATGAATGCTGGCAAGAATGTGGGGAAATAAGAACTCCTCTATACTGTGTTGATGGGATTGCAAATTAGTGCAACTGCTATGGAGATCAGTGAGGAGATTCCTCAGAACACTTGGAGTGGACCCATCTTATGATCCAGCTATATCCCTCCTGGATATCTTTCCAAAGGGACTGAAGTCAGAATGCTATAGTGATACACATTCATGTTCATAGCAGTGCAATTCACAATAACTAAAATTATGAAACCAACCTAGGTGTTTCTCAACAGATGAATGAATTATAAAATTCTGGGATATTCACACAATGGAATTCTACTCAGCAATAAAGAACATAATTATGTCATTTGCAAGAAGATGGAAGGACCTGGAGAACATGATGTTGAGTGAGATTAGCCAGTCACAGAAAGTGAAGGATCATGTATTTTCCCTCATATGTGGAATACAAGAGACCCTTAGGTAAGAAACCTCAGTGGAGTGTTGGAGGGGGTCTTGGTGAGGTTGGCGGTTGGGGGAGCAATTAATGAATGAAACATTTCCATTGACAATACGTACATATATGAAATTACCAATGCTAATCTCAGTATCATGTATGGGGAGGGGAAGGGAGTAATGAGGAAGCTGGGGGTCGCTCACCAAGTGCTGTGTGCATGTATGTCCCTATCATTCTGAACTACATTATGATATGAGACCACAATGCACCAATAAATAATATATATATATTGTTCCCAAGAAACTGATAGAATAAGTGAACCTGTCCTGATTTAATAACCATTTTCTGAGCAGCCGGCCCTGCCCAGCACGTTCCTAGGTCAGCAATCTGTGTAATACACAGATACACAGATGAGGGTGGGACTCTGGGCCAAACTGATGCCTCTGTAAATGTTTCTCACTTTTTCCAAGTTCTGTCTGGAACCTTATGCTCAGTGCTGATCTGGCTGCAGACACCACCTGGACTAGCAGCTTGCACCTGCCTTTCTTCCATACTACAGCTATTATCTCCATAAACCTAAACAGACAGACATCTGGAGCCTTCAAGTGCTTGGTGCTGAATCTTTGTGCTGAATCCCATTTGGAGTCAGAAGATGAGTTAATTCAACCTATCTTGATACTTCTTTCATTCCTTAGTAGAATTAAGAACAGAGTCACTCTGGTTACCAGTCTTTCCTGATTGACTCATTTCTGTATTGACCTACACTTCCTCTTGCTAATTTATTATCTCTTTGCTCTAAATCAAATCTGAAAAAAAATTTTCAACATCTTTAGCAATCAAGGAAATGCAAATCAAAACTGTACTGAGATTTCATCTCACTCCAATTAGAATGGCAATCATCAAGAATACAAACAATAATAAATGCTGGCAAGGATGTAGGGATATAGGAATGCTTACACATTGTTGGTAGGAATGTAAATTAGTACAATAACCATGAAATTGGTATGGAGGTTCCTCAAAAGATGAGGAATGGAATGAGGAATGGAATGATATGAGACCACAATGCACCAATAAATTACATATATATATTTATATATATATATATATAATGACTATATATATATATGGTCATTCCTTGGCATTTATCCTAAAGAATTCAAGTCAGCATACTATAATAATACATGAATACCTATGTTCTCAACAATGTAATTCACAATAGCCAAACTATGGAACCATCCAAGGTTCCATCAACAGAAGAATGGATGAAGAAAATGTGGGATATATTCATGATGGAGTTTTATTTATCCATAAAGAACTACATGTGTCACTTTCAGAAAAATGGATGGTACTTGAGAGCATCATGATAAGCTAAATAATTCAGAATCAGTTAAGGGTGATATATTTCCTCTCATATATGGACACTAAAGAGAAAAAAATGAAAGAAGGGGGGATGGGAGGTGGGGAATCTCATGAAAATTGAAGGAAGACTAGCAGCATAGTGGAGAGGACTATAAAGAAGAAAATAACTGGGGAATAAAAATGACCAAATTATGTTATGTGCATGTACAAATGTGCAAAAATCAATTCCACTATCTATGATTATAATGCACCAACAAAAATTTATTTAAATCTGGACATTGCCCATATATAGTATTTCTAAGAAATCCTCCTCAATTTTAATTGGAGGTTACAAATTCCTCCACATCTTGCTTCTTGCTCTATAGAAGCTTGCATTCATCTCACATACCTCAGCACCAAATTCAGACTATCAGTTAGTCTTCTACAATCCCTTCCATTTTAAGGTATGTGACAGCCACCCTCCACATCTTCTTTGGCAATCTGTCAATATCCTTACCTCTCTTATTGTTTATCTGACTTTTGGGGGTGGGGTGGGGATTGAACCCAGAGGGTTTCCATCTCTGAACTATCCCCCAGATCCATTTTATTTTTAAATAGTTTCTTGCTAAGTTTCTGAGGGTCTTGCTATGGTCTTGAGACTGGCCTCCAACCTTCAATCCACCTGTCTTCGCTTCCCACGTACTGGAATTATAGGTGTGTACCCTTTGCCTGGCTTTATTAATCTGACTCTTAATGACAATGTGTGATTCTACACTACCAATGACAAAACACTCTGCTAAGACACTATAAGGATATGTTTTATAAAGTGAGATTCATTGATACTGTAGTAGTAGCTTAGTGGGATTAAAGGTCAACTCACCACATTTCTCCACTCCACTTTAGCTATCATCCCATGTAACTTTAAGGTTTTTTTTGTTTTGTTTTTTTTTCCGGTACTGGGGATTGAACTCAGGGGCATTCTACCTCCGAGCTATACCCCTAGCCCTTTTTTTTATTCTTTATTTTGAAACCGGGTCTCACTAAGTTGCGGAGTGCCTCACTGAGTAGCTGAGGCTGGCCGCGAACCCGGATCCTCCAGTCTCAGCCTCCCGAATGCTGGGATTACAAGTGTGCGCCACCACGCCCGGCTGTAACTTTAAGGTTTATGTGGACAATCTGTCCAATATGAATATCCGGACCTAATTATTTATTTTCTTCTTCTTTTTTTTTTTTGTGTGTGTAATACTGGGGATTGAACCCAGGGGCATGCTACTTCCAAGTTACACCCCCAGCTCTATTTTTTATTCTTTATTTTGAAACAGAGTCTCACTAAGTTGTAGAGGGCCTCACTAAGTGGCTGAGGCTGGCCTCGAACCCAGATCCTCCTGTTTCAGCCTCCCAAGCACTAGGATTACAAGCATGAGCCACCATGCCTGGCTTTGGACCTAATTATTTCTACTCTGCTTCAGTACCACACTTTGATGAACTTTTCATGCCATAACCCAGAATGATCCCATTTCTAAGGTCTAAACTATACTATCCCATTCTGTGAGCCTGGTCTTCTCTCATTCTTTTACTTTGACTAGACAAGTTCAACTTTAACAAGATTTCCAGTTCAAGAAGGTACCTCCATTTCCATTATTTCCTCTGCTTCAATAAGGAGAATGGTTGATTTTTCCATAGAGAAAATAACTCTATGGTCTTGTACCACTCTGAATTTGTGGTATCCTGAGAATTTATTTTGGACTTTTGTTGATTCTGACTTCACTGGAACAAGACCATATAATTCTTCTTCTTTTTGTAGGAATCATAGCAGATATCACTCAGTTGATATCAAATAACCACATCTCTCATTTTGAAGAGAAAGAAGAGAAAGAGAAACAAAATAAAGAGTAGGGAGTACTAAATTAGAGGGTAATCAGTAATGGTAGGGGATAATAATGAGACCTTTCAGATTCAGCCACTTGACCTTACAGGTGAGGGGTATGCATCTCTTAAATCCCTAGGGAATAATATTTTTTAAGCTACATAAAGGCGTACTATTTCTATCAAATAAGTCAAAATGTCTGGGATTTTTTTCTCCTGGTACTGGAGTTTGAACCCAGGGGTCTTCTACCTCTCAGCTACACCTACAGTCAAATTTTATTTTGAAACAGGGTCTCACTAAGTTGCTGAGGCTGAGCTCAAACCTGTGAACCTCTCATCTTAACCTCCTAAGTAATAGAATTACAGACATATACCGCTATGCTCAGCTCTCTCGAGTTTAAAGTGTCCCCATGGTTGAGATCTACCTGACACCTCTAGCTTTGTTTCTCCTCCTTTCTTAATGCCTTACTGTCTCTCAATAAGCCATGCTCAAACTTCCTAAAATGCTCCTTCTTCAAACCCTTCTGCCTCCACATTCCACTTTGTATTTTCCTAGCTCTCCTACCTTCTCAATGACCCCTTCCCATCTCCATTTTCTTCTGCCACCCCTAAGACAGGGATTGCCCAAAGACTGGTTTTTGACATTTCAGCAAACTGCCCATTTATCAGGCTTCTAGCTTCCTCCTGAGGAGTTGCTATGCAACTCCTATCCTTGAACCTGCAATCCTCCTGCCTCAATCTCCCAAGTACTGGGATTACGATCATGTGCCACCATGCTAAGTTACAATGAAGTCTTTTTTAAAGATTGTTCTCAAAATTAGATTTTTTTTAGTTTGGTGCATTGTAATTTTACATCATATTGGGGTATAGTGTGTCAGACAGATGCATGTACCTAGTTCTTGGTATCCTTCCCACTGGGTCTTTCCCCATCTCTCTCTTCCCTTCCCCTCCCTATGCATATCTTTGATATTGGAATTGGTAGTTTTGTATACATTCATAGCATATTTCAACTATTAAAATCTTCATAACAGTGAGTTATTAATGGATGGTCATTCTATACCACATTACAGTTTAATCCTTACAATACCCTACAAGAGGGTATGGTATCTGATAAAGGGGTGAGGCAAGGGAAACTTCAGAGATTTTCCCTGTGCCACACAACTTTTAAAACACCCAGACCTTGAACCTAGGACTGTCTGAATCAAGAGTCAGTCCTCTTTACTCCATTGCCAAACTGGATCTCTTACCCTAAGAGGACCTTAGCAATAGTTCTGAATTCATGTCCTCTGTCTCTAAGGCCCATGGTGATGGTGTTGACAAAAATAGTTTGAAGCTCTTTAACATGGTCAAACAACATTGTAAAGTAACCAAATCACAGAGCACCAGGCCAGAGAGAATAGCCAGAGTGATAAAACCAATGAAAGAAAATTCTGTGCCCAATGATTACAACAAACTTGAAGTAAAATCAGAAAAATTATTAAAATGCAAGGTAGATCATATGTCAGATTCCCTCCTAGCTATGTGGTTCACATGCACCAGCTATTCCTGTCATAGAGTCAGCCTGTGGTGGTGTTGAGTGATTGTCCCTGAACAAGGACATACAACCTTTAGCCCTCTTTGCTTAAGTTTCATACTATCACAGATTGTCTCTGACAAAGTATAAGTACTCCTCTTGCTAAAGACCTTTGAACTTAACAGTGAATGGAACATTCTTATTCTCTCTCTGTTGCTTCTTTCTTACACTGGACTCACAACCCAAAGATTTGAATAGAGTACCATGTTTGCCATTTCTGAGTTAATGGTGGGGCACCTTGGCTCTCCCTCTTCTCTCTGGGTCATTAGCAAAGAACATTCTGGGACAAAACAAAATGGCTGGCAGCCCTATTTAAGGTAGGTCATCAGGCAGCTGATGACAGCCCTATAGTTAGATCTCCACATCATTGGTGCTGAGAAGCTTGTGAGCAAGCATGGGACAGAGTACAGGCCAGCAGAGTTCACAGTCCACGTTTAAGTGCAGACATTACTGCAGAGAAAATCCACAACTATCATTGCTTTAAAAGGGAAGATATGTCCTGCCCACTCATCTTGAGCATCAGATATTATTTTAGGTAACTGCTAAAGTCAGAGTCACTTGCTAAATATATGGAAAGACATGCATGTGAACTCATTCTAAAGCTTTACCCCAAAGCAACTCTTAAATGAAAAACAAACGGGCTTTTGGGAATGATGAGATCACCCACAGATTATTTCACAAGGATGAATGGTACTGGTCATTTGCTTGTATGTTCTAACTATCAATCACTTTGACTATTTGCATCCTTCAGTTCTAACATTGGTGGGGGCAGGAGTCTCCCCTTTACCTATGAATCCTGTCTAATGTGGTACTTGGCACTGCACAGAAAAGCACAAGCATTTATGAACTCAATGAAAAAAATCCTGTGTTCTGAAAAACAACTGGTTATATTAAAAAAAGGTTTCTGCATAAAAATTTCACAATAAAGATCCCTCTTAAAGGCCAATAATGCTGTTCACTTCCACAGTGGCCCTAAGAGACATTCAAATATTCTTAGTCTCACTTTATAAGTTATGAAGTAAGGATGGAAGACCAAGGGAGTAAGATAACTAGTCCAATGCCCAACTCTCCAAGGATGAAAGACATTACTCTTATCTTCAGCAACAACATTTTGAGGATTTTGTTGTTGCTATTGTCTGTTTGGGTTTTAGTTTGATTACCCCTTTGGTACTTCTTTATTGTTTTAAAATCTGTCGAAAGCTCAGGATGGCTGCCCATCTCTAAATGCTCACTTTCCTTGATTACTGCAAAATGCAGTAAGACTGAAACTTCAGGAGAACAAGAAACAGAGTTGATATAGTTTATCTCTCCTTTTTATAGTTTCTGCTTATGTCTTGTGGAATACACATTTACTTATGTATTTTTTTCCTTCTAGGCACTGGCAGCTCCTTGGTCTCTGTGCTTCCCCTCTCTAATGCTGGAGTAATGCTCCAGTATGATTCCCTAGTGTGATCTTCTTTCTCTGCACTCTCCTCCAAGGTGGATTTCATGACTATAATAACTGCATGCATCTTAAAACAAATTTATACCACCAGATTAAACCTCTCCTCTAAATTCCAGACTCATACCTGCAACTGCATATTCAACATGCACACCTGGATGTCTGATAGGCAACTTAACCTTAGTATGTCCAAAATTCAAGTGTTGATCATTCCCTTCCCCCCCGACCCCACAGAAATGCCATTATTTGAATTGCTCAAACCAAAGAAAGGAAGGAAAGAAAGAAAAGTCTTGAATTCATCCCTTTATATTTCTTACTTCAAATCTACACCCATCAACAAATCCTATCCATTTTGCCTTTGGCATACACTCAACTGTACCACCCTGCGGCCTCTTCACCAGCACCAACTGGCTCAGGCCATCAACTCTTGATGCAATTACTGTTATCACTTCTGAACTTGCTTCCCACTCACCTCTCTACACAGCACCACAAAGAGTCATTTAAAAACTGCCATCATCTTCATACCACTATTCAAAACCCTCCCATAGCTTTCCATCTAACTTAGGGAAAAGGCAGAATTCTTATCATGACCTACAAGGTCTCTAAAATGTGCCCACCTTGTAATTCAAATCAAAACCACAATGAGATACCACCTCATACTTGCTGGAATGACTATTACACAAAGACAAAAGATAAAACATATTTGTGAGAATATGAAAAAATGTTAACCCTTGTACACTAGGAATATACTGGGAACCATTCCCCAGGTATGAATGTAGCTTATTATAGTCATTCTGAAAACTGTATGGGGTTCCGAAAGTAATTAAAAATAGAACAACCATATGATCCAGGGTGAGTGTAATTAACAACACTGTACTGTACATTTGAAAACTGTTAACCAGCTTGATCATGGTGATCATTTCATAATGTACAAATATACAAAAACACCCAGTTGTTCACTATTAATACTGCAATCTCTCCTGTGTCACTCTTTGCTTGTTCAGCTTCAGCTGCTCTGGCCTCTTCCTTGGAGCTCAAGCTTTCATAGGGTATCTTCCCTCAAAACCTCTGTACTTGCTGTTTACCCACATGCTCTTTTCCAGGATACTTGCAGGGCCCCCTTCCTCACTTCCTTTACATTTCTACTGAAATATCACCTTGTCAGAAAGGCCTTTTTTGATTACCCAATATAAAATTATAACACTACTCTCAGAATGCACTTTTCATTTTGCTTAATTTGCCTTCTTTTCCAACTGGCACTTGCCCTCTAACAATATGCCGCTATATTCCTACTGTCTAAAACAGTACCTGGCATTAGTAGACACTTACATAGTCACTGAATGAAAGACCATTTATTATCTATTAAACACAATACCTACAAAAATTGGGGAGCTAATGGTACTCTTTTATTCCTTTACTGAAAGTGCCCAAACAGTCCTTGGTCCCAACTGGAATTGTTTGCTTATGTTGGGGACTAACAATAGGGGCACCCTAAGTCTCAGGCCCCTCTCTGCTCCAGCAGCAGAAAGTTTCTAACTTTTGTCATTTTTGAAGAAGGTAGAGATTGGAGCTTGACTACAAAATCTACTCAGTCCTCCATGCTTTGTTACCTTTGGTACTTACAGGGAAAAGAGCAAAGGGGAAGAGAGAACATGTATGCCTTTACCAGCTTGTATCTAACAAAGATATATGATTACAATGAACTAAAAAAAAAAATGAATCTACCTCCATAAACCAAATGACATCCCCATACATTTAGGGTTATTGGCAAAAATAAATTTGTCTTTTTAAATTTGGATACTATAAAAAATTTGGGGACATTCATTTTTTTGTAATGCTATCTGGCTTTACAAATTAAAGTTTGCCAAAGATTTCTATTGAAAAAAAAACACACACACACACACACACCAGGTGAGTGACCACATCAGGTGCATGCACTCACTCTTTTGGTTTTTGTCTGCTTTAGACATATCTGCCAAAGACAAATGAATGGTAGAAACAAAGAATACTACAGCTGATCGCAATGTTCACTCTCTTACCTCAGAGGCAGCAAGGGTCAGTGGTAAAAAAAAGTTTTGGTCTCTGGATCTAGCATTGCTTTAAACCTTATTTTAGAAGAATTATTAGGATGCTTCAAGTCCCCAGGTTCATATCACAAATGCATAAGACTGTGACTGTCCCCATCTTAATGTGCTCTATATGCTGGGGTTCCCACAGCAGAAGAGCATCCAAAAACCTTCCCAACCCATATAATTCATCCATGTGAACGTACCCACTTATTGACAGATTTTCTAACAACATTTATGCTTCAGGGAATGGGCCTCAGTACCTTCAGTTTTGTTTCTGGGAATTAACTAAATTATTGAGATCCTTTCTACTTGCAGTGTCCCCAGTGGGGTACTTTCTGGAATTTTTCCCTTTAATATTTATATAGCAAGTAAACAAAACAAATATCCAACCGGTAGGGCTCTCTCTGTCTCTCTGAATACTCTGTGTGCACAATCACTCTAAGCTACTGACAGATGTAAAATCTGAAAGCAAGAACAAAGCATCTAGACATTTCCATACTAAATCTAATAGCTAGAGAACACCATGCCTTTTTCAAAAGAATAGCATCCTGTTCATCTCCAGGTTGGTTATCTTGTATCTCTAACACTGATGCTATGGAAAACATGTCCCGAATACTCATGAAATGAAAATAATGGTTAGAAGAAACAGTGGTTCAGAATGGTGCATTAAATCTCAGTAAAAAGCTGTAGACTTTGACAAATTTGTGTATGTACATCATGTTCATTGAGATGTTTCCCTCTCCCCTCTTCCCATCTCCCTCAGTTAAGTCACCTTCTTAACTCGTCAATGCACCAATAAAAGAAAATTTTAAAATACCAAAAAAAAAAAAAATCTGTAGACTATAAGTATCCCAAAATAGGAATAAAAATCAGACCTTGGCCAGGTGTGGTGGCACACTTCTGTAATCCCAGGACTTGGGAGGCAGAGACCAGAGGATCGCAAATTTGAAGACAGTCTCAGCAACTTAGTGAGGCTCTCAGCAACTTATCAAGACTTTGTTTCAAAATAAAAAATAAAATGGGGCTCAGTGCGTAGCTCGGAGGTAGAATGCCCCTGGTTCAATCCCCAGCACCACACACACACACACACACACACACACACAATCAAGACATCATCCACGGTTATAAGACATACCTCATTAAAAGACAAAAGACCTACCAAACCAAGACAAAACCTGTTTCTGCTACTGGGAATTCCCTTCTATGCATCCTTCTGAGGCAGTGCTTGGTCTTTGGTTCCCAGGGTCTAGTGTGGGGTTAAAAGCTGAATATTGTGCGCAGCAACTTCCCATATAAAACACAGCAATACAATTAGGCTCTTCCTATCACAAACTGGTGAATTAACAGCACTTAGGGGTGAGTCAATAGGAAACTCAAGTTTAATGAGACTGGTTTAAATACTTTATGTTTTATAAACTCCTTAAAATTCTCTTCAAGGTAGTTATCTTTATGCCCATTCTATGGGTGAAGATATTTAGGCTTAGTCTCAGATATATTACGTGACTACTCAAAGTGAGATGGCCATTTCTTTTGTTCATTCATTATTCATTAATTTATTAAGTATTCATGAAGTGCTCATCACACGCCATGTGCTGCTTGGTCCTGAGAATACAAAAATGCATCAAAGCTAGCAATTAGTGATTTAAATTCAGCTGTGACTCCAAAATCCAAATTATTCCCACTGTGCCAAGGCTCCTCTGTGAAGAAAGTGTTTCAGTTGCTTACATGATCGACATTCACTACTCACATCTAGAGATGCTGATTTTTCAGTTTCTCCCCTTATTGTGGGCTGGGGGTATTGGTGCGGGAAAAGGCTTTTGTTGAAGGGTCAGTTCCCCTTTCCTAAATAACATATGAACAACCAGGTGTCTCTCAATCTGTGTCAAATGAAAATAAGTGTGTGTGTGTGTGTGTGTGTGTGTGTGTGTGTGTGTGTGTGTTACTGGGGATTGAACCTGGGGGCATTCTGCTACCAAGCTACATTCCTAGCCCTATTTTATTTTTATTTGGAAACAGGGCATTGCTACATTTGATGAGAGTCTTACTACTTGCTGAGGCTCCTTGGACCTCCTGTCTCAGCCTCCCAAGTACTGGGATCACAGGCATGTGCCACCATGCTCTGATTGAAAATAGAATATCAAGCCCCAGGGCAATTCTCTGTCCCCCACCAGGACAATCACATTACTGACTACAAATCCTGCCATAATGTTAAATGAAACAAGCCAGACATGGAAAGACAAGTACCACATGCTTTAGCTCATATATAAGAACTTAAAAAAAAAAGACCTGAAAGTAGAGAGACTCCTAGGGATTTGGAAGGGGACCCAGAAGAAGGAAGAGAGAGGTGAAGAGTGTATAGAAGACTGGACATGGTTAATTAGTGAAATATGCATGTATGGAAAAATCACATTAATTTATACAATTAATATGCATTAATAATAATAATGAAAGTTCTGGAGTAGTCCTACCAATAGGTTCAGAAAATACACTTATCCTGCAGCTACAGTCCTTGGAGTTCTCGGCCAACCCAAAATGTAATAAAAGCCTAATAAAATTAAAAGCATGTAAGATAGGTTTATTCAATTTATTTATGCATGAATGCTTGGCTTCTTCTATAACAGAGACTAGAATTTGCTCAATACACTTAGGATGAAAGCAATACCATATTGCTTTTTTTTCCCTTCTAAATGTAATCATGTCTGACTCTAAATCTTTACTTGCATTAATTTTAATCTTAGTCATGTTTGGGGAAGCCTTCCCTCCCCAGATCTGTGTAATAATCCCAGGAGATTTATGCAGTACACAGCTGGTCTTCTGCTTACAAACACTACTGCCAAGATACCCATTGCCCAAACCTATATGGTTCACATGATGGCAGGTATCCTCTAGTTCATTACCCTTCTTAGCCACAGATAGTGTGACCCCCAAGGTCTTGGTGGCTTCAGGTTCAGTGTCCTGGCCTCTGTTGACTCCTGGGGAGAAGATATGGGCAGGGCTATAGGTTTCTGCCATCTATGAGCCCTGTGAGACCCTCTCCCCAGTCTCCAGGGAGCATGGCTTTCCCAGGTTTGGCTACTTGACCTTACCCTGTCCAACCTCAAGGTCATCTTTACAAGAACCACTGAAACGTTTATCTCTAAGATGCTTTGGGAATAGTCTTAGTTCTACCTTGTGGAAAAGAAAGCCCCAAATCTCTAGGACAATCCCTGCATATCCTGGTAAAGAAGGAACAGAAGATATCTCATCTTTATTATATTTTTTCCTGAACTTTTCTAATTCCCATGAATGTATAGGAAAAAAAAAAAATAAGCTTGGCTAATCTGTAGAGCAGTGAGGCTCAGCCCCATGTAAACATAAAATAACCTGGAACACTTGAAGAAGTATACTGATTCCTGAGCCCTAGCCTAGTGCAAGAGAATGTGAATCTCTCGAGACAGATGCTGGGCTCAGGCCCTAGGTGACTGGCACAGTGAGGACAGAGGACTCCCCAAAAGACTCAGGTCAGAAGTGATCACTGGGGAACTTAGAGAAGGCTGGCAGATATTCTGACACAAGTATGAAACCACAGAAAAAACAAGTGAATACTAAATGTAGTAAGAAAATAGCAGGGGAAAGAACAAGGTACTGGGTCCTCATTTCCTTTCAATCAAGGTTCCAAAGCCTAGGCCACCATTGAGCCTAGGCATGCCAATCGCCAAAGACTATCACTGTAGGTCCCTTATTAGGGACCTCTCTAATATAGACCCTCCCTCCCTCCCTCCC
>PVLC010020268.1:0-29461 GCA_004027655.1 Graphiurus murinus | reverse complement strand
CCCCTGAGTTCAATCCCTAGTACCACAAAAAAAAAAAAAAAATAGGACTGGGGGTATAGCTCAGAGGTAGAACTCCCCTGAGTTCAATCCCCAGTACTAAAAAAAAAAAAAAAAAAAATCTCACAACCAAATGTACACATCTCTGTACAATCTGGTTCTCAAAGTATCATTAGTGAGCCGGGCGTGGTGGCACACGCTTGTAATCCCAGCATTCAGGAGGCTGAGACCGGAGGATCCCAGTTCACAGCCAGCCTCAGCTACCTAGTGAGGCACTCCGCAACTTAGCAAGACCCGGTTTCAAAATAAAGAATAAAAAATAGGGTTGGGGGTGTGGCTCGGAGGTAGAATGCCCCTGAGTTCAATCCCCAGTACTGCAAAAAAAAAAAAAAAAGTATCATTAGTTTTGCTACTGATTAACCAGACTGAAAAGTAAACAAAAACCTGCTGAAATAGAGTATTTTAGGAAACATATTGGTAATCTGAAAAGGGTCATAAATAACTCCATCCTTAAGAGGCTGTACACCAGCTACTATTCCTATTCAATCCTTTGAGAATGTCTAAATTTGGACTCCTTCTAGCTCCCATATTTGGTCAAAAGAGCTTTTACCAATTATTCACAAATCAGTTGACCAATTCCTTATCATTGGGAAAATGCCTTGCCTCTGCTACATTATGTTACTCTTGAGCTGAAACTCACTTCAGCTCTGTCAGCTATGCTGCTTGCATCTTCCAAGAAAAGTTCCATGTCTAAAGTTGATGTATTTGATTCTCATTCAAAGGACTGACTGTTAACACATTAATGTGAGGACATTTTATACTGGCCATCTCATCTCTACAAATGCATATTAAAGGTATTCAATCACTGAAAGGTTGGATTCACACACAAACACAAGCCGAGCACAGTGGTACACACCTTGTAGTCCTAGCTTTCTCAGGAGGCCATGGTGGGATCACTTGAGCCCAGGAGTTCAAGACCAACCTGGGCAACATAATGTGACCCCATCTCAAAAACAAAATGACAAAACACACACACACACACACACACACACACACACACACACACACATACACATTCTCTCTCTCTCTCTCTCGCCAAATAAAAGTTGTTAGGTATACAAGAGAGTTATTAAACAACTGTAATTAATGACAGTACATTTCTATTACCATAGAAGACATCCCTACTTAAACCACACTATATGAAAGTGGAAAAATCAACCAAAACACAATACTGTAAAGCATAACAGACATTTTTTCAAAGTAAAATGAACACAAAGCATAAGGGACATTTTTCAAAATATAATGATATTGTCTTCTGGATGGAAATTAACTAAGAAATTCATAAACTGGATATAAACATTCAAAATCAAAGCAAAGAACTCACTGTCCTGAAACCCAGCACCCTGATGGACCCCTTGCAGTAGAGTTAAAATCTCTCGAGCTGTTTGTTCTAAACTCTGTACAACTTTTCGGATTTCCTAAAGAGAATTAAAAATAAAAATCAGATAAATGCAAAAAATTATCAAACTGAGCACACTAGATAGCACATTTGATCTATCACACCTTCAGATACATTCAATTACTAATGGTCTTCAGAAGACCAAATCTATACAAAAAACAACCAAGTATAGGCAGGCATGGTGGTGCACACTTGTAATTCCAGTACTTGGGAGGCTGAGATGGGAGGATCACAGTTCGAGGACAGCATCAGCCACCTAGTGAGACCCTGCTTCAAAAAAATCAAAAGGACTAGGGGTTAGCTCGGAAGTAGAATGCCCCTGAGTTCAATCCCCAGTACTATGCCCCATCCCCCCAAAAAAAGTTTGAATACTGACTTTTTCCACTCATTTCCTCTGCCAGACTTTTAGGTCACTAAAAACCCTTATATTATTCAGGTAGCCTTCAAAGGATAATAGCCACCCACCCCTATTATCCACCCAGGACAGTATATATGTTAAACTAAATGACTGTGAGTGTAGTTTATGAAATGAAGGACTAAATACAATAGAAGGGTTGGGTATTTTTCATTAATTCACCTTACAAATATTCACTAAGCGTATTTATGTGCTGGGTACCATGTAAATACTGAGAAACCAAGCAGACAGTCCTCCCTCTGGCGCAGGCCTGTAATCCCAGCAATCAGGGAAGCTGAGACAGAGGAAAGCAAATTCAAGGCCAGCCATAAAAATTTAAAAGGACTCTGTCTGAAAGTAAAAAATAGGAATTGCTGGGAATGTAGCTCAGTGGTAGAACACCTCTGAGTTCAATTTCCAATACCTCAAAAAAAGAAAAAAAAAAGTCCATCATCATCATCACACAATTTTTTAAAAAGATGGCATGCAACTAGAAAACATAACAAAGTAATCATTTAGATTGGGAGGTCAAGGAGACAAATGGTGAAAGAGAAAAATTCCAGGAAAAGCAAATAGCACATGCAAATGGTCCTCAGGCAGGAAACTATTTGGTGCAATAGAAGAACGTATAATATAAATTTGAACATAATATACAAAGGGAAATAGTGTAAAATAAGATTGGACTGAGACGTTGAGGATCACAGAAGAGTCTACGTTTTTATCCTGTGTGGAATAAAAAGCCATAGGAGAGCTTAAAAAGGGGGGGTCCCCCCAAAAAACCCAGAAACAAATAAAAAGAAAAAACAATAAATAAAACAAACAAATAAGAAGAAAGGGTCACACTGGGTGTGGTGGCGTACGCCTGTCATCCCGGTACTTGGGAGGTTGAAACAGGATTGCAGGTTCGAGGCCAGCGTCAGCAACCTAGCAAGATCTTGTTTCCAAATAAAAGACAAAATGGACTGCGGGTGTAGGCCTCACGTAGAATGCCTCTGGGTTCAAGCCTCAGCACCAAAAAATCAATGTACTTTTAAGATACCAAAAGCAAAGGCAAGGTGCGCTGGCCGAGGCCTAGGCACCAACCAACCAAGCCTTCAACCTAAACAATTAGTCGAAAGGAGAACAGACATTCAAACGAGGCAGGAGGCCGTTCGAATTGGGGGACTGAGGTGCCCTAACCTCAAACCAGAAGGACAATAATCCTCCCTGGGAGGCGTCCCCACCGCCAGAAGCCGGGCGGAGGAGGAGGGCCGGGCGCCGGGGCCCAGATAGGCAGGGGAAGGCAAAGGGAAAAGAGGGCGCTCGCCTCTCGGATGTCCTGTTCAGCAGCCAAAAATCCCTGCAGCTCCACGAAGATCTCGCTCACAGACATGGCGCCGGCCGCACAACAATCAGCCAGCGCTTCCCCAGCTGCCAGAGAAGTGCGTCCAGCAGACAACCCGCGCACTCGCAAAGGCGCTACTACTGTTGCTGTTGCTGCCGCTGCTGCCGCCGCCACCACCGCGTCCCCCGGCTCTGCGCCACAGCCGTCGCAGGGGTCCTTCGGAACCGAGGGCGCGCCGGAGCCGGGCTGTCCGCCGAGGTGCCTGAGCCGAGCTGCCTGGGGGGAGGGGCGGGTTCAAGCCCCGCGGCGCGCCTGAGCGGGCGGCCCGAGGCGGGTCCTTCGAGGACCGCGGCGCTCCGGAGGTGGGTTGCCCGCCGTGGTGCCTGAGCCGCTCGTGCAGCAATTGGACTGCCCGCCCAACTGCCGAGCCGCCGCCGGGTGGGACCCAGGAAACCTGGGGCGCGACGCCAGGGACCACGGCGGGGCACTCTGGAGGACCGGCGTGCGTGATGGGTGGATGGGGCAGGCGAGAGGGTCGTGCACTGCAGAGGAGCGTGCGTGCAGAGCCAGGTTGGGACAGGTCTGCGCGTTTGTATTGCCAAAAACACAGGAAGGTAAAAGTCCGTGTGTAGGGCCATCTGGGTAGGGAATGAGCTAGGAACCGAAATTTCCTCTGTACGTCGTTCTTGTTTGAATGCCTTTGGTTCTGCTGCCTCTTTTTAAATTAAATGGGTTTTTAAAGCATGTGCGTGCGGTGTAAAGTTCCTACTGTACTAACACGTCCTCTTCACTTTGGCCGAGGCGACCTCAGTAACGGAGCTTGTTTGCCATCTGCCCTACAGGTACCAATAGGGATGTCTGCCTATGATGCACTCTCCAAATGAACTAGAATGATCGATTCTTCTCAACGAAATAATGGACTGCTTGCTTTGTGCCAGACATTATTCGTATCTCCACGTGAAATACCATTCTAGTCCTGTGAGGTTATCCGATAGATGCAGTAACTATGGTAACAGATTGACTTGCCTAAGGTCCTATGTAGTGCTGAAGCTGGGATCCAAATACCTGACCTTAATTACTGATGTTATCGCATTCTACCATTTGACAACAATAGGTACTAGACCTTTAAATATCTGAGCCAGGCATGGTGGCTCAAACCTGTAATCCCAGTATTTGGGATGCAGATACAGGAAGATCACAGGTTCCAGGCCAGTCTCAACAATTTCGCAAGACTATTTCAAAATGGAAAAAAAGGGGGGGGGGGATAGGGGTATAGCTCAGAGATACAATGCCCCTAGGTTCAATCCCCAGTTTTTTGAAAGACTTAATACCCATGCTTCTACTTCATGACAGGCTAGAAAAACCTCAGTTTTTGCAACTTAACCTCCAAAGATAGGGTGGGGGGGTTTGGTTGGTTTGGTTGGATGGTTTGGGGTTGGATTGGTTTGGGGGTTTTTTTGCCAGTGTACCTCAGACATAAGTGCTATGTTGTCCAAAAATGTGGGCAGTAAAATCTTGAAAAAATGAAACTAACAATAGGAACTAGTATTTATTGAGATTTAGTATCTTCCAAATATGGTCTTAGAACTCTTTGTATATTAACTGACTTCATACAAATCCAAAATCATCTTTTAAATTCTGCAATATGATTCTCATGCCAACTCAAAACACTTTCAAAACTAGCAGGGGTGGACACATTGGCACACGCTTGTATTCCCAACATTTAGAAGACTAAGACTAGAGGATGGCATGTTGAATGCCAGCCTCTGCAATATAGCGAGGCCCTCAGCAACTTAGCAAGACCCTATTTCAGAAAGTAAAAAGGGCCAGGCGTGGTGGCACACGCCTGTAATCCCAGTACTAGGGAGGCCAAGACCTGAGGATCCGGATTCGCGGTCAGCCTCAGCTACTTAGTGATGCTTTCTACAACTTAGTGAGACCCTGTTTCAAAATAAAGAATTAAAAATAGGGCTGGGGCCAGGTGTGGTGGCGCACGCTTGTAATCCCAGCATTTGGGAGGCTGAGACTGGAGGATCGGGTTCGCGGCCAGCCTCAGCTACCTAGTGAGGCCCTCCGCAACTTAGTGAGACTCGGTTTCAAAATAAAGAATAAAAAACAGGGCTGGGGGTATAGCTCGGAGGTAGAATGCCCCTTAGTTCAATCCCCAGTACTGCAAAAAAAAAAAAATAGGGCTGGGGGTGTAGCACGGAGGTAGAATGCCCCGGGCTCAATCCCCAATTCAGCAAAAAAAAAAAAAAAAAAAAAAAAACCAGACTCTTAAATGATGGGCTGGGTGACCAACCAGTAATCCCAGCTACTCAGGAAGATGTGGCAAGAGGTTGGCAAGTTCAAGTCCAGCCTGGGCAACTCATCACGACCCTGACTCAAAATAAAAAGGACTGTGGATATAGCCTAGTGGTAGAGCACTCTTAGGTTCAATCCCCAGTACCACAAAAATTTAAAAATGAGCCGCTTTGCGGGATAATTGCTCAGAACCTCCGCGTGCACCGTGAAAGGCTGGCCTGCAGGGGGCGCCCAAGCTCGTCGAGGTCTGGGTCCCGCCCCCCCGCCTGCACTTCCGTTTCCGGCGCGCCGCGTGGAGCCAGCGACATGGCGGCGCTCACTGGCCCAGCGGGGCCAGCTCTGTCTCTGAACCCGCAGCAGGACGCGCAGTTTCGGAGGGAGGTGTTGCAAGTGCGCCAGCGCGTCCTACAGGTGAGCGTACGCGCGAGGTCCGTCTGGGGGGAGGTCCCGCGGGCCTCAGCCTGATAGGCCTTGCTGGGCGCCTGGGCAAAATTGACAGGGGTGCCGGAAGGGAGAACCAGCCTCAGAAGAGCCCCATTGTAGGCTTAACCACGCCGTAGAAAACCCGAATTCTCATGGTTGAGACCTGAGAGGTCTGTGTGATAAGGATAGGAAGCTTCTAGAAAGCGGTTCGGTTAGGTAGAAGTAAAATGACTGTTGAAAGCTGAAGGAGCCGGTCATGGTGGCCCACGCCTGTAATCCTAGTACTTGGGAGGCTGAGACAGGAGGATCGCAGGTTCCAGAACAGACTCTGCAAAATAGCGAGACCATGTTTCAAAATAAAATAGGGCTGGGGGTAGCCCAGAGGTAGAATACCACTGAGGTCAGTCTCCAGTACCACAAAAGAAAAGCTAAAGGAGTTCCTTAAGCAAAAGACTTAAAGTAACTTGACGTGGTCAGAGATTTATTGCTTATCCTAACTCAACATACAGCTCAAGCACACGGTGCTGGGATGTGAGGCAAGCCTGAGTCCTTGTGCGGAGATGTCAAGCAGCCAATCTTTTAATGACTCCATGAAATGTAGAGATAGAGGCTAGGAGATTTGAAAGTTTAGTTGCAATGTGATTTTTGTATTTCAAAAATGCTTAATTATCTGATCTTTGTTTTCAGCAAAAGAAGCAGGAAAAACTTACCCCTGGAGTAATTTATGTGGGCCACCTACCTCCAACACTTCATGAAACCCAGATCAAAGCATATTTTTGCCAGTTTGGTGCTATTAGAAAACTCAGACTATCCAGAAGTAAAAGGGTAAGATTTTTGTAAGCCCAATTCCATTGCTTGTTTTGTTTTTCAAATGTGTATCCTTGAAAGCCTATACAACAAATTGGCATATTATTGCTATCAAACTCCACTCAAAGAGGATGAGAGCCGAACGTTGTGGCGCACCCTTGTAATCCTAGTACTTGGGAGGCTGAGACCGGAGGATCCAGGTTCACGGCCAGCCTCAGCTATCTAGTGAGGCACTCCACAACTTAGTGAGACCCTGTTTCAAAATAAAGAATAAAAAATAGGACTGGGGGTGTAGCTGGGAGGTAGAATGCCCCTGGTTTCAGTCCCCAGTACTACAAAAAAAAAAAAGGAGAGTGAGGTTTAAAACCCTAAAAAGGCATCAAGAGCAAATGAAGTTCACTTTCCTGTCAAAGGAACTATATTTATTCTGTTAAGGTTAAGTCCAAGAGTAAATGAACTTCAGTTTAAAGATTATGTCCATCTTGTATTAGACTTTGGTAGAGACATCTCTATAATAGTGGATAGTTAAAGATAAGAATTTTGGAGTTGAACTACCTAAGTAGTTCTACAGCTACTAATACGGCCATAGACAAGTTGTGTGACCTCTCCTTTGCTTTAGTTTTGTAATCTCTAAAAAAATATTTTTTTAAGAGAACACCAATTTCAAGCCGGACATGGTGGCGCACGCTTGTAATCCCAGTACTTGGGAGGCTGAGACCGGAGGATCCGGGTTTGCCGCCAGCCTCAGCTACTTAGTGAGGCCCTCCGCAACCTGTTTCAAAAAAATGAATTAAAAGATAGGGCTGAGAGTGTAGCTTGGAGGTAGAATGCCTCTGGGTTCCATCCCCAGTACTGCAAAAAGAAAAGAAAGAAAACACCAATTTTAGCCAGGCACACACTTTTAATCCCAATATTTGAGAGGCTGAGACTGGAGGATCTGAGTTCACAGCCAGCCTCAACTGCTTAGTGAGGCTCTCCGAAACTTAGTGAGACCCTGTTTCAAAAATAATAAAAATAGGACTGTGAGTATAGCTCAGAGGTAGAATGCCCCTGAGTTCAATCCCCAATACAAAAGAAAAAATGCTAATTTCCTAAAAGTGTTTAGTCATTGCACTTAGTTACAAGTTTTCGGCCTGTCTATAGGTCTTGTTTATTCACCCCCAGCCCTTGTTTTATTTTTGAAACAGAGTCTCACTAAATTGCTGGGGTTTTGAACCTGTGAACCTTCTGTCTCAACCTCTCAAGTATTGGCGTTACAGGCATGTGTCACTACACCTGATTTACTTGCTTTTTTGACATTAACTTTTTTTTTTTTTTTTTTTTTTTTTTCCTTTTTGTGTGTGTGTGGGTGGTGGTGGTGGTGGTGGTGGTGATTGGTGGTAGTACTGGGATTTGAACCCAAAGACATTCTATTTCAGAGCTGTATCCCTAGCCCTTTTTATTTTTGCTTTGTAACAGGTTGTTACTAGGTTGCTAAGAGTCTTGCTACATTGCTGAGACTCACCTGGAACCTGGATCCTCCTGGCTCTGCCTCCCAAGTACTGGGCATTTGATGTTAACTTTTGTGAAGAGTTTAAGCCATTTGTCTTATAAGCCATTTGTCTTATAGAAGGTCCATTCATTGCTGAGACAAACTAAAATTTACCATGTCCAGCCCTGTTATATAGTCTAGCCTTGCCCACCCCACTTTGGTGTTGACTATTTGTTTGGTGTTTCCAGCATTCTAAAGGCTTGTTTGGGGGGTCGTGGGGGGAAGTGTCTTGTTTTTTGATAGAACATGTTTACAGTGGTAGTACATTGAGTCTCTTTCATTTTACCATCTTTTCCTACAGAGAGTTGAGATAAATGGATTTTTAGGTATTCCTCTTTAGAGGTATACCTTGTACTAGAAATCAGCCTCCTCCTCGACTCTGTTAAGCTATATGATTGGATTTTTGTGCTGGGGATTGAAGCCAGGGACATTCTACCTCTGAGCTACACTCAAGCCCTGTTTTTTATTCTTTATTTTGAAACCGGGTCTCACTAAGTTGCGGAGTGCCTCACTAGGTAGCTGAGGTTGGCTGCGAACCCGGATCCTCCGGCTCAGCCTCCCAAATGCTGGGATTACAAGCGTGCGCCACCACGCCCGGCTCTTATTTTTTTATTTTGAAATAGGTTCTTGCTAAGTTGCTGAGACTGGCCTTGAACTTGTGTTCCTCCTGTCTCAGCCTCCCAAGTACTGGAATTATAGGCATGTGCCACGTGCCCTGCTCTTCTTGTGTTGTGGGGGGGGGTGCTGGGGATAGAGCCTAGGGGCATTTTTCCTCCAAGTTACACCCCTAGCCTGCTTTTATTTTTTATGTTGAAACAGTAAGTTGCCAAAACTCATCTCAAATTGTGATCCTCCTACCTCAGCCTCCCAAGTATTGGGATTACAAGCATGCACTACCACACCTGACCTACCAATTTAATTTTTTCTATGCCAGAAAATATAAGATCACACAATATCAGTAACATTGAGTACTCAGGATTGAATCCAGGGTCACTTTAACACGGAGCTACCCAGCCCATTTTTTTTTTTTATGTTAAGACAGGTTCTTCTCACGAAAGTTGCCCAGGCTGCCCTCAAATTCACAGTAATCTTGCTTCAGCCTCCTGAGTAGCTGCATGTGCCAACGGGCCCAGCAGTGCTGACGACTTGTTGAGCTTTTATAGAGTATTGATGTCTTCATAGGAACTCCGTGAGTGATTATTTTATCCTCATTTTATGGAGTGAAAAACAGGCTTAAACACTTACCCAAGTAAGTGTCAGAACCAAAATCCAACCCTAGGCATTGAACTCTATAACCCATATACTTATTGCTGAGATAGGTGTGAAAAAACACTTAGGAGGTGATGCAGCGGTTAGGAACTTGGAACATGCATTTCAGATTTGTTGGTGCTGTTTGTTTGGCCCTAAGAAAATGGCCAGTTGTTAGTAACATGAAAATGAGCAGTGTTTTTTGATTAGCCTGGTGATACTAGAGGGAGTTAGTTTCTTTTTACTTCTTACATATAAAATGGGGATTAGTCAGGTATGGTAATGCATACCTGTAATCCCAGTACTTGGGATGCTGAGACAGGAGGATCCCAGGTTCAAAGACAGCTTACTAAGACTGCCAATTAAGATAAGATTAATAAGGCTGCTAAAGGGCTGTGGGGGCCTGCCAGAATTCCTTTATACAAGCATTGCTACTGAGTAAATTCCAGCCATCCTAAGCACATATTTATATAACCAAAATACTAGGAGTACCTGAAAATCGACTGAATGTTTAGACTATTTCTACCCCCCGCACCCCGAACAGTCTATAAAGTACATAAATTGGAGTAGGAATTAAAAGTATCATAAGGGGCCATTTTCAGACTTTGTTAGAGTTTAATTGTTCTACTTCTTATGGTGGATTTTCCATTACAGACTGGAAATAGCAGAGGCTTTGCTTTTGTGGAGTTTGAGTCTGAGGATGTGGCAAAGATAGTTGCCGAAACAATGAACAACTACCTGTTTGGTGAAAGACTCTTGGTGTGTAAGTACTCGCGCCCTGCTTGCGGGGTCACAGGGGTACCTCCTGCTGGTGGGTGACTGATAGGAAAAGCCAATTGCTTAGTTGTTTAGACATGCCACTTCATCTCTGGGTTGATTTTCTTAAGGAATTGTACAAGGATTCAAGTGTATTTTGTAGGCAGATGCTCTTTGTTTTCAGTTTGTTTCGTTTTCTTTTCTTTTTTTTAATAGGATCTTGCTAGGTTGCTGAGCGTCTCACTAAGTTGCTGAGGCTTGTCTTGAACCTGCATTTCTGTCTCAGCCTCGCAAGTACTAGGATCAAAGATGTGCACCACTATGCCTAGCTGCAGATGCTATTTGGAATCTAAAATTTTCAGTGTGAGAGTAATTTTTACACTGAGAATTGGACCAAGTTACTTTGTGGGGAATGCATGGGAAAATCAGCTATGAAAAGGTCTTTCCTCAGGAAGTAGCATTTCAGTTAAAACCTGAAGGTTAAATAGCCAAGTGAAGGTGTACGGGTGAAGACTGAGAGTGTCAGGGGAGAGCAGATGCCAAACCAGAGCTGGCTAACAGCATTTCCCTGTGAGGGAATGTGAGTAGTAGAAACGAAGACAGGCTGCAGATCAGATTCTTGGAGGCCCTACAAGTCAGGGAGTTCAGAATTTATCCTGAAGAGCCAGGCATGGTAGTGAATGCTTGTAATCCTAGTACTTGGGAGACTGAGACACGGGTTTGAGAACAGCCTCAGCAAATTAATGGGACCCTGATTCAAAATTAAAATAGGGCCAGGTGTGGTGGCATAATCCCAGTACTTGGGAGGCTAAGACAGGAGAATCACACATTCTCGACTAACCTCAGCTACTTAGTAAAGCCCTTCACAACTTAGTGAGACTGTTTCAAAGTAAAGAATAAAAAATAGGGCTGGGGATATTACCTTGGAGATAGAATGCCCTTGGGTTCAATCCCTAGTACCACAAAAATAAATAAATATAAAAATAAAAAATAGGGCTGGGGTGTAACTCAGAGAAGAATTTATCCTAAGGGCCATAAGGAGCCCATTCATAGGTTCTAGCTATGACATCAGAGGCAAGGAATCCCATTTCAGAATGACATTGGCTGCAGCTCTTTAATACAAGAAAAGCCTTAAGCAGTAGAGGATCTGCATTACCAGATGAGGATTCATCCCACAGAAATGTCACGCAATTCCACTGCATTGTGCCTTCCCTAGGCTGACAGAGCTGCCAAGTCGGCAGGATAGGTGACCTGAAAGGTATCACAAGCACTTGAAAGATCTATGCTGTGCTGCATCTCACTTGTGGGATATAGCAGAAAGGGCTCAAACTGTAGCGTTTGTGATCCTGCCCAAAAGCATTAACCAACTCCTTTAGGGGAGAATTATCTTACTCTAATGCAAGATTAGCCACATTAATATGTTATGATGTGAAAAATTACACTGGGGAAATGCCAAAATTAACATTAAAATCCCTTCCTACCCCTTCGTTGAAAACTTTTTTGTTTTTTAAAAATAGGTTGTTTTATGCCACCAGAAAAGGTACGTAAGGAACTTTTTAAAGATTGGAATGCTCCATTTCGTCCACCATCGTATCCAGCAGTGAAACGGTATAATCGCAGTCGGACATTGATACAAAACATACGGATGGAAGAGCGATTCAAAAAGAAAGAAAAATTACTCAGGAAGAAATTAGCTAAAAAGGGGGTTGATTATGACTTTCCTTCATTGGTAAGTATCCTGGCAATTTTGGTTTTTTGTGGGTTTTTTATCTTGCTATGCTGGGGATTGATTACTTCAGTCATGCTAAGCACACACTGTACCACTGAGCCACATCTTCAGCCCACTTTTTGTTTTATTTTGAGACAGGGTCTTACCAAGTTGCCGAGGCAGACCATGAAAGAGCACTACCGCACCCAAATTCATGTAAAATTAGAAATAATCCTAAAATATGTACATATCAGATTAGCCAGTAAGCATCAATTCTGTGACTTATATCTGCAAAGGCTGAAATAGAGCAAGCTACAGACATGAAGATGAGTTAACACAGATGTTAATACAGTTCTAACTTCTCACTTGTGAGAAAATAACAGTAAGTAGGCCCTACTGATAGAGTAGGGACATCTGTCGATCTTTTCTTACAAAACAAGTGTGTGGCTAGCATCAGGGGTCTTTTCCTGACTAAATCTCAGAGATTGCTTTCATAGTCTTCCATAAAACCTGTTGGTTTATTTTCAAAAACTAATTAGTAAGAAATGTCATCTAGTCCCAAGCTTAGTAAATCTTTTAACCTTATCCAGAAACTAAGCTGACCTACTTTGGCCCACTTCCTGGTTATTAAGCCTTTGCCAATCATAATCACAATCACTTTTTTTTTTTTTTTTTTACTGATACTGGGGGTTAAACTTGCGCATTCTACCTCCAAACTATATCCCTAGCCCTATCTTTTTTATTTTTTACATATATATATTTTGTGTGTGTGTGTGTGTTACTGAGGATTGAACTACAGGGGCATTCTACCTCCAAGCTATACCCCCAGCCCTATTTTTTATTCTTTATTTTGAAACCGGGTCTCACTAAGTTGCGGAGTGCCTCACTAGGTAGCTGAGGCTGGCCGCGAACCCGGATCCTCTGGTCTCAGCCTCCCAAATGCTGAGATTACAAGCGTGCGCCACCATGCGTGGCTGTGAGGTCATTTCTAAATATAAAAAATAAGCCGGGCGTGGTGGCACACGCTTGTAATCCCAGCATTTGGGAGGCTGAGACTGGAGGATCCAGGTTCTCGGCCAGCCTCAGCTACCTAGTGAGGCACTCCACAACTTAGTGAGACCCAGTTTCAAAATAAAGAATAAAAAATAGGAGCCGGGTGTGGTGGCGCACGCTTGTAATCCCAGCATTTGGGAGGCTGAGACCAGACGATTCGGGTTCGCGGCCAGCCTCAGCTACCTAGTGAGGCACTCCGCAACTTAGTGAGACTCAGTTTCAAAATAAAGAATAAAAAAAATAGGGCTGGGGGTATAGCTCGGAGGTAGAATGCCCCTGAGTTCAATCCCCAGTACCGAAAAAAAAAAAAAAAGTAGAACTGGGGATATACCTTGAAGGTAGAACGCCCCTGAGTTCAATCCCCAGTACCGAAAAAAAAACCGAGATGACCTTAAAGTTGCTGAGACTGACTGTGAACCTGTAATCCTCCTATCTCAGCTTCCCAACTACAGGAGCATATTACCTCCAAGCTACACCCCCAGCCCTATTTTAAGTTTTATTTGGAAACAGGGTCTCGCTAGGTTGCTGAGAGACTCACTATTTGCTGAGGCTGTCCTCAAACCTGCAATCCTCTTGTCTCAGCCTCCCAAGTACTGGGATTATATGTGTGCCCTGCCACACCCAGCACAACCACAATTTTTAAAAGTACTGGAGAAGTAACTCAAGGCTATTGGCCCTGGTACTTGTGAACCATTTGGAAGTTGGACAGCAATTCTTAAAAATAGGCATATAAGCCAGGCATGGTGGTGTACTTCAGTAAACGCAGTAGTTGGGAGGCTGACACAGAAGCTCGCAAATCAGCTTGAGTAACTTAGTGAAACCCTGTCTCAAAATGAAAAAGTAAAAAGAGCTGGGAATATAGTTCAGTGGTAGAGCACCCTTCAGTTCAATCTCTAGTACCAAAAAAAGAAAAATAGGCATACAAGCACTATTTTTCTTGTATTCTCTTAACTTAGTGGAAAAGCAGGCTGACTTCATTACCACAATGCTAAACTTAGGATGGCCTACAGGACTGGATTTTTTTGTTTGTTTGTTTGTTTGGTACTGGGGATTAGACCCAGGGGATTCTACCTCCAAGCTACATCCCCAGCCCTATTTTTTTTTTTTTTTTTTTGTTTTGTTTTGTTTTGTTTTTGCGGTACTGGGGATTGAACTCAGGGGCATTCTACCTCCGAGCTATACCCCCAGCCCTATTTTTTATTCTTTATTTTGAAACCGGGTCTCACTAAGTTGCGGAGTGCCTCACTAGGTAGCTGAGGCTGGCCGCGAACCCGGATCGTCCGGTCTCAGCCTCCCAAATGCTGGGATTACAAGCGTGCGCCACCACGCCCGGCTCCCAGCCCTATTTTTAGTCTTTATTTTGAAACAGGGTCTCATCTCACTAGGTAGTTAAGGCTGACCGCAAACCCAGATCCTCCAGTCTCAGCCTCCCAAGTCCTGGGATTACAAGCGTGCACCACCACACCCAGCTAGACCGGATTTTTTATAATTTTTTTGTTTGAAATTTTACCAAAAGGGGGGAAGTATTTCAAACACCATTCTTCAGAAATCTACAGGTAGACAGCTGGGTGTAGTGGTGCATACCTGTAATCCCAGTGCTTGGAAGGCTGAGACAAGAGGGTGTTGGGTCCAAGGACAGCCTCAGCAAGTAATGAGTCTCATCAGGCTAGTGAGACCCTGTTTCAAGATAAAAATAAAATAGGGCTCAGCAGTTTAGCTCCAAAGTAGAATGCCCCTAGGTTCAATCACTAGTACCACCACCAAAAAAAAAAAAATTACAGCAAGCCAGGTAAATATTTACTTATATTACATGCCAGATAATAGGGAAATGAGAAAATATATATTCAAGACAACTATAGCTGATAAATATGCAAAGTAAAAGTCATTTTATTTCAAGGTTTTACCTGGTAAGAGAAAAGAGGTTTCGGGCATGCCTGCTAAGAAGAAAAAGAGTTCGAAGAAGAGAATGGTTTCAAAAGACACTCCTGAGAAGTCTGTGGATAGCGAGGTAATGTTGGTTTCACGTTCTAGAATCAGGAATTATAGAAATAATTTCAAGGAGGAAAACTAATCTGTGGGTGATTTTGTTAAGATTTCAAATTTAATCTTGTGACATAGGTCCTATGATTTAGCAGTCTTCTATCTAAACTAATTGAGTATATTCCAGTTCTTGAGTTTCTGTACTAAATTTGATAGACATCTGAGCTCCTTATTATCTGCATTTTCTTTTTTTTTTTTTTTTTTTTTTTTTTTTTTTTTTTTTTTTTGCGGTACTGGGGATTGAACTCAGGGTGTTCTACCTCCGAGCTATAACCCCAAGCCCTGTTTTTTATTCTTTATTTTGAAACCGAGTCTTGCTAAGTTACGGAGTGCCTCACTAGGTAGCTGAGGCTGGCAGCAAACCTGGATCCTCCAGTCTCAGCCTCCTGAATGATGGGATTACAAGCGTGCAGCACCACCCCCAGTTTATTATCTGCATTTTCATCACCAAAAGACCAGAAGCACAACTTGTAAAAACTAAAGGGAGGGATAATTTTGTGTGAGGTTGTTTCTCATAGCCATTTCACATTTATGTGTTAACAATCTTAATACTTGTTCCAGGGTCCCACACCAGTTTGCACACCAACATTTTTGGAGAAAAGAAAGTCTGAAGTGGCTGAAATTAATGATGATAACGATAATGAAATAATTTTCAAACAGCCCATATCCAGTGTAAAAGAAGTACAGAAGACTCCAACCACTGCAAGTTCAGGGGGGAAAGCACGAAGACGAGGCAAAGGCAGGAAAGACGAAGCAAAGAGCTTTCAGGAATTCTGAATACACTGTGCATATCATGTCTTAAAATGTGATGGTGTCATTATGAGAACTGAAGATAATTTACTAGTACCATTAGGTGTCACTGTGGAGAGACTGGGAAGAGAGGCCTGCTATTGGATCCAGCAGTAGCTTTGGCTCATCCACCCTGACTGAAATAAAGGGTGCAGGACAGTCTGCAGTGGCTAGCATACGCTGCCTTTGTCCTGATTTCTTGTTTTCAGATTTTATATTTCCCCTTAGTTTACTCTGCCAGTATAGAAGGCATGCTCACTGAAGGCTTAAAGAACTAAACTGCAGCTTTTTTTTTTTTTTTTTTTTTTATCACCACCAAATAAAGATTACTGGGCTTGCTTGACCATCGGTATGGTTCTCATGCACATGAAACTACATGAGTATTTCATGAGGTGACTGAAATGAAGTGAGGTTGTTCAGGATACAGATTCATTTGTGTATTCAAGTGTTAATACAGATTAATTCAAATTCAGAAATCTCATTTTTACCAATAGTGCTAAGTTAGTTTTTGGTGGACCAGCATGGATTGAATCAGTATCATCAGCCTGGTGTTATATTCAGTATTCAAACCATAGCAGGATGTGGTGAGGCCTGTTTCAAAATAAATAATGGAGCTGGGCGTGGTGCACACCTGTAATCCTATTTGGGACACTGAGACAGAAAGGTCTCAGGTTCAAGGACAACCTCAGCAACCTAGTAAGACCCTGTTTCAAAACAAAGTAGGGCTAGGGGTATAGCTCAGAGATGGAATTGCCCCTGGGTTCAGTTTCCAGTACCATACACACACAAAAGATTCAAACCATGAAGACCAAATGAGCTTTTTTTCCCTTGATGTACTGGAGATTGAGCCCAGGGCCTCCCATAGGCTAAGCATTCTCCCAAGTGAGGTAAATCTCTAGCCTTGCCAAATCAACTTTCTCTACAAGTCACTTGTATGTAAGTAGGACTTAAAGACCAGTAGAGGGAAAAATAGCAAGTTTCTGCCTTGACTTTTTAAATTTCTGGTGCCTTTGATTTTGTTTTGTTTTGTTTGTGGTACTGGGGATTGAACCCAGAGGCATTTTACCTTCACGCTACATCCTTAACCCGATTTTTTATTCTTTATTTTGAAACAGGGTCTCACTAAGTTGCGGAGTGCCTCACTAAGTAGCTGAGGCTGGCCGCGAACCCGGATCCTCCGGTCTCAGCCTCCCAAATGCTGGGATTACAAGCCTGCGCCACCACGCCCGGCTTTCTGGTGCCTTTGGAATGTGCTTTTTATATTGGCTAATTCAGGTCCACTAAAATACACCCATTGCCATGTAGCATTATATAAGTGTTCTGATGTAAAATATAAAACCTGCAATCCTCCAGTCTCAGCCTCCCAAGTACTTGGATTACAGGTGTGCATCACCACACCCAGCTATAGATTCAATTTGATAAAATGACCAGAATCTGGAGTGAAAGTCCCTTCGCCAATAAAAAACCAAAGGGCTGCAATGAGTACAGGGATTGTGACCAGGGACATTCTACTTGAAGGCATGCCAGCCTCTGCCCCTTTACTGAAAAACAAAACTTGCTAAGTCTGGCTCCACTGGCCTCAGTGTCCCAAGTCCTGGTATTATAGATGAGTGCCAGGACACCACACCTGCAGTATGTAATATGGTATAAGAACAAAAGGCTATAACTCAAAATTGTATACAGCTCTGAAAACATTTTCTTTATGGATAAATGTACATCAAAATAATGCTATGAAATTACAGGTTAATTTGTCTTTTTTAATTCTTAAAAACTAAGTTTTTCTTGGTTGTGTGTGTGTGTATGTTCAGAACACGAAGCTATGAAGGAAAAGGAATTACAAGGTTCAATTGGAGTCAGAAATTTCAGAAGGTATAAATTGGCCATAAGATAAGATGTAGTGGCAATTACCTAATAAACAAATTTGCTTGAATGGCAAGTGAATAAATGACAAGTTCAAGACTGGGTTTTCTTCTATTGTTAGCAGTATTTGAAATACAGTGAGCTGAGTGTGGTGGCGCACGCTTGTAATCCCAGTACTTGGGAGGCTGAGACAGAAGGATCCGGGTTCGAGGCCAACCTCAGCTACTTAGTTAGGCCTCCGCAACTTAGTGAGACCCAATAAAGTATAAAAAGAGGGCTGGGAGTGTAGCTCACAGGTAGAATGCCCCTGGGTTCAATCTCCGGTACCAAAAAAAAATAAAGTGTGGCCACATCCAAGGCAGCTGATGGTTGTGACTGGGAATGGTGGGTCTGAGAACTGCCTGTGATCCCATTACCTAGGAGGCTGAGGCAGAATGCTTGCAACTTGGAAACCAGTCTAAGCTTTTTTTTTTTTTTTTTTTTTTTTTTTTTTTGCGGTACTGGGGATTGAACTCAGGGGCATTCTACCTCCGAGCTATACCCCCAGCCCTATTTTTTATTCTTTATTTTTGAAACCGAGTCTCACTAAGTTGCGGAGGGCCTCACTAGGTAGCTGAGCATGGCTGCGAACCCGGATCCTCTGGTCTCAGCCTCCCGAATGCTGGGATTACAAGCATGCGCCACCACGCCCGGCTCCAGTCTAACCAATTTAATGTGACCCTGCCTCAAAAAAATAAAGAGCCAGGCATGGTGGCGCATGCTTATAATCCCAGTACTTGGGAGGCTGAGACAGGAGGATCACAGGTTTGCAGCCAGCCTCAGCTACTTAGTGAGGCTCTCCTCAACTTAGACCCTGTTTCAAAATTTAAAAAAAAAAAATAGCACTGGGGGTACAACTTGGAGGTAGAATGCCCCTGGGTTCAATCTCCAGTACCGAAAAAAAAGGCTGGGGATGTAGCTCAGTGGTACTCTTCAATCTACCACAATTTAAAAAAATTTTATACACACTGTAGGCCTGGTCAATTTCCATGAAATGTGAAAAATTAGGATAGTCTTGTAATGACTCGAATCTCACGCAGCAAATTTTGTTTCTCAAAGGCTTAATTTAAGGAGTCCATTTGACTGCTGCAAACCACTAGTCCTTGGCCCAGAAATGGTACTTCATTTCTACTTTCTGTAGGCAGAAACAGTAACATGACTAAAAGCATGGTAGACCATTCTATGAAATACTTGGTGGCAAACTGGACTGTGGGCCACTTCCAAACCAGCTGCCTGACTGTCCTGTGTTCAAAGGTTTGAAAGAGAATTCCATGACATGAAAATGACAAGATTTTTTCTCAGTACTGGGGATTGAACCCAGGGGTGTTCTTCCTATGAGCTACACCCCAGCTCTATTTTGGAACAGTCTCAGTAAATTGAGGATTTCACAAAATTGCTGAGGCTGGTCTTGAATCTGATCCTCCTGTCTCAGGTACTTAAGTGCTGGGATCTTAGGCCTGTGCCACCACACTCAGCAATGTAGGGTTTTTTTAAATGTTATCAAATGTCTTTATGTGTTAAATACTATTGTAAGCATTTTAAATATTAATTCATTTAAACAGAATAGCAATGTGAAGTAGAAGTTACTATTGTCATCAACAAGATGAGCAACAGGGCCTCAAACTTTTCATGTGGCCCATATTCTCCCTTGAATGTGTATTTCCTACTTGCCTAAATAATCTCTATCTCTGAAAAAGAAAAGATGAACTCGAACCCGGCATGGTGACACACACTGTAACCCCAACTACTTAGAAGCTGAAGCAGGAGGATCACAAGTTTGAGTCCAACCTGGGCAACTTTGGGAGATCCTGTCTCAAAATAAGAGCTAGGGATGCAGCTCAAGGCTAGAGCTCTTGCCTAGCATGCCAGAAGCCCTGAGTGCAATCCCCAGTACTGCAAAATAAAACATGAGGAAACTGACTCATGAGAACTTGGATAACTTACCCAAACATCATGAATGGTGAGCCAGTTGGACTGATTCAAGCCCTTGGAGTTTAAAAATGACAAGCATGAATGTCAGCTTGTTCTTGGCATTGGGAACAGAAGATGCAAAAGGCTTTCACAGACAACCTGCCAGATTTTTTTTTTCTCTCTCTCTCTAGTACTGGGAATTGAACCCAGAGGCATTGTACCTCCAAGCTACACTCCCAACCAATTTTATTTCTTATTTGGAAAGAGGATCTCACTAGGTTGCTGAGAGCCTCACAAAATTGCTGAGGCTGTCCTCTAACCTGAGATCCTCGTGCCTCAGCCTCCCAAGTACTAGGATTACAAGCATGCACCACGACGCCTGGCTCTTAACTTGCCAGATTTCTGAATCAGCAGGAATGGGTACCTTATAGACACGAGGAAGGAGGCCACTGAATTTCCATTCAGATTTGAAATAGCTGAGGGCAGTGTAAGAGTAGATGGCAACCAAGCTCAAGCACTAAAACCCAAGTTAGTTCATTGCACTTACAGATGGGTAAAACTATTAAAGGAATTTATACTCAGATCTTTTTTTTTTTTTTTTTTTTTTTTTTTTTGCAGTACTGGGGATTGAACTCAAGGGCATTCTACCTCTGAGCTATACCCCCAGCCCTATTTTTTTATTCTTTATTTTGAAAAAGGGCCTCACTAAGTTGCGGAGGGCCTCACTAAGTAGCTGAGGCTGGCAGCAAACCTGGATCCTCCGGTCTCAGCTTCCCAAATGCTGGGATTACAAGCGTGTGCCACCACGCCAGGCCATCACATTTTTTTTAATGATGCTATCCAAAGCATTGTTGTATACATACCCAAAGAACACACCAATTCCTACAAAGCAATACTACCACAATCAGATGATTCTTTAGCAATTGGATCCTTTAAAAATATCTTTTTTAGAGCCAGGCCTGGTGGCGCACGCTTGTAATCCTAGCATTATATATCTTTTTAGCTAGGTATGATGGCACGCGCACTTGAAATACCAGTAGTTGGAAGGTTGAGACAGGAGGATCACAAGTTGGTGGCCATTCTCAGCAACATAGTGAAGCTCTCTACAACTTATTCCATATTTCCAAATAAAAGAATAAAAATAGGCCTGGGGGTGTAGCTTGAAAGTAGAATGCCCCTGGGTTCCATCCCCAGAACCACAAAAAAAAAAAAATCTTTTTAATTATTTGTTGAAAAATACATGCCAAAAGAATTATTGGTATCACCAGCAGTACAACATGCTGATAACTCAAACCATGAAAAACATCAGCTTGTGAAATTGTTTAGACATGAATAAATACCTGTTGGAGACCATGATGTAAGAAAGAGTTAAGACCTAAGGGTCTAAAGGCGGTTTGCAGTCCATGTCTATCTCAAGTACACTCCATGCTGATGCCAAGAGTGCATAACAGAACTATGTGCTAACCATGGACATCAGGTGTGCACGTAAGTGCTGGCCACAAAGTAGGATTTCATAAGGTTAATAGGTTTTCTTAAGGGTAATGAAAATAGTCAATTGAATGGAAAACTTGGGCAGAAGTATGCAATATACTTTTAGATAATAGGTTAGGTAAAATATTAACGTATGGCTAAAGGGTTTCAGGAATAATGTGTTTTCTTAAAACAATGAGATTTTCTGTAAAAGTATATTTTTGATCTTTTTCTTTTTTTTCTTTTTTTTTTTTTTTTTTTTGCGGTACTAGGGATTGAACTCAGGGGCATTCTACCTCCGAGCTATACCTCCAGCCCTATTTTTTTATTCTTTATTTTGAGACAGGGTCTCACTAAGTTGCAGAGTGCCTCACTAGGCAGCTGAGGCTGGCCGTGAACCTGGATCCTCCGGTCTCAGCCTCCCAAATGCTGGGATTACAAGCGTGCACCACCACGCCCGGCTCTGTTTTTGATCTTTACGTGTGATGTTTTACTGTGGTATGTGCTGGGGTCCAGCCCTAGCAGGAGTCAGGGGTCCGTCGACAGGTGGGGAAAGAGATGAGGTCATGAGAATATGCACACCAAATGTAGTGATGAAGCGTATCTACTTTATTGTTCACAAGCAGCTGTTTTTATACTTTTCATACAGCAGTGAAGCACATATAACAGGGAAGTTTATGGACAGGTCATTTGACAATAGCAAACTTGTTTTGTTTTTCTAAAGGTTTTTATATCAGTATATAATGATTTTATTTTGACTCTGGTACAAAGCAGTGTTAAAGATTAACGAGGAATAGGCCTGTGTACATTGGTCTAAGCTAGGGAGTTTTTTGTAAACCACCTGTTGTTTTTATCAATTATAGTCTGTCTTTATTAATGTGTCCTGTGAAGCTCTAGAGAGACACTGTAGGAGTTGGTAAAGGTTGTCTGTGCTTTGACCTTATAAAGGGGTACCAGATACCCACATTCTTATAGCCTTCTTTACCCATAGATATGATTGTAGACCGAAATCTCTTTGGCTTAGCTATTTTGTTTTCTATATCTGTGTGCTGAGGGAAAACATAAAGTCTATTAGTAACTATATCTGAATTACCTTGCAGAGCCTGTTTCTTGACTAACTGATCAGAGAATTCTTATGTAGTTTGTCTGAAGGCACTGTTTTTTAGCTAACATCAAGAGGTTGTTATCCGACTGGCCACCACCTGTTTTTATTTTGTTTGTTTGTTTTTTGCAGTACTGGGGATTGAACTCAGGGGCATTCTACCTCCAAGCTATACCTCCAGCCCTATTTTTTATTCTTTATTTTGAAACCGGGTCTCACTAAGTTGTGGAGGGCCTCACTAGGTAGCTGAGGCTGGCCTCGAACCGGGATCCTCCGGTCTCAGCCTCCCGAATGCTGGGATTACAAGCGTGCGCCACCACGCCCGGCTCCACCACCTGTTTTTTAAGAAATTTTCTTTAATAATAAGTGTAAAAACAAGACTTGAAGTACCAAATGTTCCCAGAATATACTATAATGTAAAGCAGCATATGCCAGGTATCCTTTCTTGGGAGCATCTGCCTTGCAGGATTCCACTGGACTGAGCCTTGCTCATGATCCATCTGTTAAGGAGCTGTGGCAGGTATGAATCAAAATCGCCTGGTGTTTTTCTTCTGATGTTTTCCTTAGATGGTCTTCCTTGTATGATTGTATAAAAACACCCTGAAAAATAAACTTGGTGCTTCAGTAGTCACTGATAGCCCTCCTGAGAACATGGAGTCTTGACTCTTTAATCAATCCTCACTTTTTCCTCTCAGGACCGTCCGATTTTGCCTGCAGATTCTAGCAAATATCCCTTAGATTTATAGTACTTTATGTATTACCAAGTAATTTTATAACTTAGTGTTCCTCGGTGTATATAATGATAGCTCTATTGGGGTTTTTTGTTGTTGTTGTTGTTTTTGCGGTACTGGGGATGGAACTCAGGGGCATTCTACCTCTGAGCTATACCCCCAGCCCTATTTTTTATTCTTTATTTTGAAACCGAGTCTCACTAAGTTGCGGAGTACCTCACTAGGTAGCTGAGGCTGACCGCGAACCAGGATCCTCCAGTCTCAGCCTCCCGAATGCTGGGATTACAAGCGTGCGCCACCATGCCCAGTTGACTCTATTGTTTTATTTCTTTGCAGTGCTGTGGTGGTACCCATGGACTTGCACATGTTGGACAGATGCTCCACTATGGAGCTACACTCCCAGCCTCAGTTCTGCTTCTTTGTTACTATCATTATTTTATTGTATGTTTTCATTGTTACTGAGGATAAAACCTTGGGAAGTTATACCTTCAAACAACACCCCAGCCCTATTTTATTTTTTATTTTGAAATAAGATCTCACTAAATTGCTGAAGCCCCTGCTAAATTGCTGATGTTGGCCTTAAAACTGTGATCTTCCTGTCTTAGCCTCCCAAGTATTGAAATTATAGGTATGCACCACAATGCTCATCTCTGTTTATATCTTATTACATTTTCATTAAATTGATTTATTAAAGATAATGTTCTAGTTGGGGGTATGACTGACCCCTTAGCAATGGATTTGATACATGGCAACACACACACACACACACACACACACACACACACACACACACACACAAAATGCTCATCAAGAGGCATATAAGGAGCCGGGCGTGGTGGCACATGCTTATAATCCCAGTACTTGGGAGGCTGAGACCGGAGAATCCGGGTTCGTGGCCAGCCTCAGCTACTTAGTGAGGCCCTCTGCAACTTAGTGAGACCCTGTTTCAACATAAAGAATAAAAAATATGGCTGGGGGTGTAGCTTGGAGGTAGAATCCCCCTGGGTTCAATCCCCAGTACCACACACACCAAAAAAAGCCATATAAGGAGCATGTGGTGGCTCATGCCTGAAATTCCAGTATTAGAAAGATAAGAAAGGAGGATTGCAGATTCAAAACCAGCCTCAATAACTTAGTAGACCCTTTTTCAAAATAAAATAGGACTGGGGTTTTGCTCAAAGGTAGAATTCCTATGGTTCAAAACTCAGTACCGACTCCCCCCCCCCAAAAAAAAGGAAGAGATACAGGATGCTGAGTGTGACAGCACATGCCTATAATCCCAGTACTTGGGAGGCTCAGACAGAAGGATCACAAGTTTGAGGCCAGCCTCAGCAACTTAGCAAGACCCTGTCTCCACAAAAGGGCTAGGGATGCAACTCAGTAGAACACACCTAAACTCAATCCCCAGTAATGGAAATAAGGGGGTATGTATGTGGAACGGTGCTGAGGAATGGAGGGAAAGGTTCACCACAAAATATAAAGCATGTGTTGGTACAGCCTTTAGCACAGTATTTCTGAAGAGATGCAAATGGCAGGGGCTGGAGGTATTCCTAAAGACATGTAAACTGTAGGGACTGGGGATATACCTGAAGAGATGTCAACTGCAGAGGGTAGGGATGTTCCTAAAAAGGTGCAAATTGTTGGGATTGGCTGGGGTATTCCTAAAGAGATGCAAATTGTAGGGGATAGGGGTGTTCCTGAAGAGGTGCAAAGTGAAGTGGCTGGGTATGTTCCTAAAGAGATGTAAACTCTGTGGATGGGTGAGTTCCTAAAGAGATACAAACTGGGCTGGGCGTGGTGGCGCAGGCTTGTAATCCCAGCATTTGGGAGGCTGAGACCGGAGGATCCGGGTTCGAGGCCAGCCTCAGCTATCTAGTGAGGCACTCCGCAACTTAGTGAGACCTGGTTTCAATATAAAAAGAATAAAAAATAGGAATAGGGCTAGGGGTGTAGCTTGGAGGTAGAACGCTTCTGAATTCAATCCCCAGTACCGCAAAAAAAAAAAAAAGAGAGAGATACAAACTGTTGGGGCTGGGGTCTTCCTAAAGAGATTCAAACTGTAGGGACTAGTGCATTCCAAAGGAGATGCAAACTGTAGAGGCTCAGGGGTTCCTAAGAGATGTGAAGTGTAGGGCTAGGGTGTTCTTAAAGAAATGAAAACTAGCTGGGCAGGGCATGGTGGTACACGCTTGTAATCCCAGCATTTGGGAGGCTGAGACCTCAGCTACCTAGTGAGGCACTCCGCAACTTAGTGAGACCCTGTTTCAAAGTAAAGAATAAAAAACAGGGCTGGGGGTGTAGCTCGGAGGTAGAATGCCCCTGAGTTCAATCCCCAGTACCGCAAAAAAAAAAAATAAAAAAAAGAAAGAAAGAAATGCAAACTGGAATGGCTGGCAATGTTCCTAAGATGATGCAAACTGTAGGGGGAGGCTGGGGGAATTCCTAAAAAGATGTAAACTGTAAGGGATGGGGGTGTTCCACCTAAAGAAATGCAAACTGGAGCAGCAGCAGTATTGCTGGGGCTAAATAATTGAACCACGCAAGCCTCAGGCTCAGAGCAGTACAATCTCCCTCTCAGAGCTTGGGCCTTAAAAGCAGGGAGGCCAAGAGCCAGTAGGGGTTCATGTGATGGCAGCTATAGACTGGAAATGCAACGTTCTCTGCCACCAGAGCTTCGGCCTGACAAGCACACATACCAGTGATAAAAGGGCTCCATGTTATTGCAGCCAGCAGATCAACGGTGGTGTCCTTGTGTTAAGCACAAATCCGGGGTGCCTCACCAAAGAACGTACACGTCACACAGAGCCCTGTAATCAACAAGAAGATTTTATTACTAATCCGGGTCAGGGTTGAGTCTAACCCAGATTAGAGTTCTGCCTAAGTATGGCCAAGGAACCCAGAACCTGGGTTCTTTCAGTCTTATATAGAGGTGTACAGAGGTGGGGAAACTTTTCATGAGTGCGGGAAAGGTAACACAGAGAAGGCATGGGGATTGGTGGAGCCCTGTTACCAGAAGGGAGGGGGCTGTTCAGGAAGGGAAGGGGCTGTCCTATTTCAGAAAAGGAGGGGGCTATCAACGCCCTACACTTGGGCCATCAAAGCTCAGCCAGCCAGGCCACTGAGGGAATAAAAATTTTCTTTTTAGGGAAGTATAAGAAAGGAAGATTTTGAATGTTGAATGACCATTGGACTTAAGTTATCCTTTAACTAAGAGCCATTTAGATTCTACAAAGTCCCAGGAAGAGGGTTAAGATAAGTTGGAATAAACGGAATGCCCCTCCCCTAAAGTGCGTAAACAAATGCTATCCTGTTTCGCTTATCTGACGCCACCAGGTGTGTGCTGTAAAACCTGTAATAGAAAACCTATGTACTGAATCCCCATAAAAACCCCGTTTCAATCCCCTTCGGGCTCTCCTCTCCTACCCCTGTGTGGGATGCAGGTTGAGCCCTAACTCGCGTTAGCCTTTGAATAAAGCCTCGTGCGGTTTTGCATCAAGTGACGACTCTCGAGATTGCTTGGAGTGAGCACCGGTATCCAGCTGACAGCGGTGGGGTCCCCTTTCGGGGTCCTTACATTTGGGGGCTCATCTGGGGTTACACAATCACCCCTCAATCTCGAAGTTGCCCTTGGAGGTGAGTCTGAACTTATGCCAGCTTTCTGTTTTCCCTGTTGTCTGTTGTCCGTTCGGAACCTATGAGAATTCGTAATAGACTGCACATTTGGTTTCAGTTTGCAACTGTCCCGCCACTCGTAAGAATGGCTGGGCAGGGACCGGTAGACGTGCCCTGGCATCCCAGGTTGCCGCCCTGGGGGACGCCCCAGGAGGAGAGGAGGACCAGGGACGCCTGGTGGTCTCCTATGTGAAATTTGTCCGCTGGAAGAGGACAAATTTCTTATTGCCAGCCAAGGATATAGGATATTGGCCTTCTGTTACTTTGACTCCTGGGTGGCTTTGCAAAAGTCGGAAAGGTCGTCTTGTCTTGGATTGTGGTCTTTCTGTGTTATTTGTGTGTCTCGTTTTACTTATTTACAGACTAACAATGGGGCAATAGGTTTCTACTCCTCTCAGTCTGACTTTGGATCACTGGTCGGAGGTAAAAACCAGAGCCCATAACCTATCTGTGGAAATCAAGAAGGGAAAATGGGGCCAGGTGTGGTGGCGCACGCTTGTAATCCCAGCTTTCGGGAGACTGAGACGGGAGGATCCGGGTTCTCGGCCAGCCTCAGCTACCTAGTGAGGCACTCCGCGCAACTTAGTGAGACTCGGTTTCAAAATAAAGAGTAAAAAAATAGGGCTAGGGGTATGGCTCAGAGGTAGAATGCCCCTGGGTTCAATCCCCAGTACCGCAAAAAAAAAAAAAAAAAAAAGAAGGGAAAATGGCAGACCTTCTGCACCGCCGAATGGCCCACATTTAATGTTGGCTGGCCGCCCAAAGGTTCTTTTGATCTGACTCTCATTTCTGCCGTAAAAGCCTTTGTTTTTCAGCCTGGCCCATCTGAACATCCGGATCAACAACCTTACATCGTTGTATGGCAGAACCTGGTTCAGAACCCCCCACCATGGGTCAAGCCTTGGGTGACCCGAACTCCCCAGAGAACTCAAGCCAAGCCCCTTAAATAGCTCTGATCCCCCTAAACCTCGGAAGATCTATCCTGATACTCAAGACCTTTCCCTTTTGGAACTCCCCCCCTCCTTATCCGCCCCCTCAGCCTCAGGCCCCAAATGTGGAGTGAGTGGAGCTGGTACCGAGGGGACCTCCTGCTCCTCTTGTGGAAGACCCAAGGGGTCCAGCCCAGGGAACCAGAAGCAGGCGGGGGGTCTTCCCCGACTCCACAAGGGCCCTTCCTCTTAGGACCTACGGTCTCCCTCTTGGTGAAAATGGTCTCCAATACTTACAGTACTGGCCATTTTCCTCTGCAGATCTGTATAATTGGAAAACTAATCATCCTCCTTTTTCAGAGGACCCTCAGCGATTAACTAGCCTTGTGGAGTCCTTAATGTTTTCTCATCATCCAACTTGAGACGACTGTCAGCAGCTTTTGCAGACTCTATTCATGACTGAGGAAAGAGAGAGAATCCTGGTTGAGG
This sequence comes from Graphiurus murinus, assembly GCA_004027655.1. Lineage (NCBI taxonomy): Eukaryota > Metazoa > Chordata > Mammalia > Rodentia > Gliridae > Graphiurus > Graphiurus murinus. The sequence goes on along the minus strand of PVLC010020268.1, from coordinate 1,425 downwards.
CTCGGAAGAATGTCCCAGGGGAAAATGGGCTCCCCACCACTCTCCCTAACCTCATAGACCTCGCTTTTCCTTTAAACCGCCCGGATTGGGACTACAACCAACCTGAAGGTAGGGAGCGGCTGCGTGTCTATCACCAGGCTCTAGTGGCTGTTCTCCAAGGGGCCGTCCGGTGCCCCACTAATTTGGCTAAGGTAAGGGAAGTCCTCAAAGGGGCAAATGAACCCCCCTCGATCTTCCTGGAAAGGCTGATGGAGGAATTTCGCCGGTACACCCCGTTTGATCCCACTTCTGAAGGGCAACGGGCATCTGTAACCATGGCATTTATAGGGCAGGCAGCACCAGACATAAGGAAAAAGTTGCAGAGACTGGAGGGACTGCAGGATCAGACCCTACAAGACTTAGTTAAGGAGGCAGAGAAAGTGTATCACAAGAGGGAGACAGAGGAGGAAAGGGAACAAAGAAAGGAAAAGGAAAGAGAGGAGAGAGAAGTTAAGAGAGAAAAAAGGCAAGAAAAGAACTTCACTCGGATCCTGGCAGCTATTGTAGACAAGCAAGAGCAGGGCAGACCTAGGGAGACAGGGCACCTGGGCAACCGAAAAAATGACCGATGGCAGCCTCTAAGCAAGGATCAGTGTGCCTACTGCAAGAAGAAGGGGCATTGGGGGAGAGAATGCCCCAAGAAAAGGCCTCAGAAGAAAATTCTGTCTCTGGCTGAAGAAGACTAGGGAAGACAGGGCTCAGACCCCCTCCCTGAGCCTAGGGTAACTCTTAAGGTGGAGGGGAAACCTGTTGAATTTCTGGTAGACACAGGAGCTCAACACTCGGTCCTATTGCAACCCTCTGGGCCCCATCCAGCAAAAACCCCTGGGTAGTTGGAGCCACAGGGCAGCAACAATATCCATGGACTACCCGAAGATCTGTTGATCTTGGAGTGGGCTGGGTAACCCATTCATTTCTAGTGATACCTGAGTGCCCAGTTCCCCTGTTGGGAAGGGATCTCCTAACTAAGCTCGGGGCCCAGATCACATTTACACCTGAAGGCCCCTGAGTAACCAAAGAAGGACAGTTAATCACCGCCCTTACTGTGAGGCTGGAGGATGAGCATCAGCTCTTTGAGCAAGCTCCTAAAAATACTGATATCACAGAATGGATTAAGCGCTTTCCTGAGGCATAGGCGGAAGTAGCAGGAATGGGACTGGCTAAGCAGCGACCCCCTGTGGTCATAGAGTGTCGGGGGCCTAGCCTGGCCAGCTGGACCTTGCCTCTAGATTGGCGCCTGGTAAAGTGCCAGAAGCAGCTACAGGTGGGCTGTGCCACGCCAGAGCGCATGCACCAGCACACCCGACTCGTGGCCGGCCAGGTGAGAGCTGTACGAGACACCTCGTGGCTTAGGCCCGGCGCAGCTATAAAAAGCCTCCATCTTTC